>JAXIVJ010009031.1:0-52893 GCA_036785665.1 Chirona hameri
GCAAGATAGCGAGATAGCGAGATAGCGAGATAGAGAGATAGAGAGATAGAGAGATCGGGCCGACGGGGATACAAATTAGAGCTGCCACTTTTCAGGCCTGAGACTACCAGCGCCGCGCCGCAAACACTGTTCAACTACCCACCACTACCCACGTGCTCAAATAAGCTGTCAACTACCCACAACTACCCTCGACATAAATTGTACTATTTTGGGATTGAAGAAAATTAAAGCAAAAACCTTTACATTATGCAAATTCATGCAATAAACTTGAATGGTATTGCTGATATGAAAGCGCAGTCACTGAAATAAGGTTTAAACTTTTTTTTTGAAAAGTTCAAAATTATGCTACCCGCCAACTACCCACTTCAGCTAAATGATTGCTTGTGTTACCCAAACTACCCACGTGGGTAGTAATTACCCACGTCTCGTGGGTAAGCTGGTAGAAAAGTGGCACCTCTAATACAAATATAGACAGACCGCAGTGTCCGCCGCAGCTGGCGTTTTTTTTTGCAGAGAAGTTATTGAGACTGTTAGCGAGCGATGGCGATCAAATGCCAGTTTCCCGACCTCACATGCAGGCAGTCGGGAAAGTGGCGCCACTATGCTACAGGATGCGTTGCTAGGGATATCGAACACAAATTGTGTTCCAATCTTGAAAAATAATGGAACCAATAGGGTGAACAAAACATGACTTGTTTTGGGGAAAACTGAATGGCTCATTTTAGAAGTTCAATTGGCTCTAGACTTGGAAAATAAACCCTATTCAGGTAGGTTCATATGTCACTGACCAGTCACGCAACAAACTATTAACTGACCTCAATTCTAAATGAACTGTCATGCATGTGCGGCTACTGCATCGGACTAATAAATTGACGACAAGATGGGCGCTGCCGCTCGCCGGGACTAACTCATGTAAAGGCCAAGTATCTCTTTCTGATTTCAGCACTTGTTCGTAAAATCTATCACATTTGATGCATGACTCCATCATACATCATCATATTTCGTGGTCGTGGACGTACTCCTTTTGAGACTCTCGCGATCCTTCAACGCTCAGATAATTGACTTGTCATTCCCTCCCTCAAACCAAAATGATCGTCCAAGTCCTCCAGCTTCAAATAACTGTTGGTTGGCTCATATCGACCTGCTTGCTGTTTTGACGTACGGTTTACCAGAGGACTGAGCAAACTTCAGCGAAGCTCACGAACTGATATCGCACCTTGCACTCTGAACACGTACTGTATCGGATCGCACGCACGGTTCCCTGGCAGCTGAACCGAACCTTCCGGCTGCTGGATTTGTTTGACCGGTGCCCGTGCCGGCTGTTCGTGCCTGGCGCGGCCGTGCCGGCCCCCCGTAGTGTCCCGTCGTGATGCCCCTGGCCGCCAGCCGTCCTGCCTCCACTGCACTGAATAACAACCTGCTCCGCGTGGTGCCGACCGGCGGTACCGCCCCGCTCCCTGTCCCTGTCCCTGTCCCTGTCCCTGTCTCTGTCCCTGTCCAGGGCTGAGGAATGAGGTCGGGGCTGAGCTGCGGTCGGGTCTCGCCGCTGTGGGCCAGCTGTGGTCCACGCTGTGCGGCGCGGAGTGCGGCTTTCAGCGCGGCCACCGCATCGACAAAGCTGCCATTAGTGGCTGCAGGGCCGGCTCGGGGGCTCTGTGGGGCTCTGTGATGTATGCGTGGGCCGTGATGTGTGTGTGGGAGGGGGTAGACCGGCTCGGTGGTGGTCAGTCTGGTGTAAAGGCACGGTGGACGGCGGCTACCGACACTGACCACACCACACAGAAACGCACACTGGCGGATCCAGGGGGGGGGGGGGGGGGTGGCAGGGGCAACCCTCCCCATCCCAAGCTCGACAGGGGTGGCAATAGAAATTAGCCCCCCACCCCAAAAAAAAACAATCGATGACACTGGCGATGAAAATGGGTACTGCCTGCGAAAAAAAATAACTTCTTGCGAAATAAATCTTGTTTTTGCCTCGTTCGTATTTCCTCTATTTGGTAGCATTTTGGTAGCAGTAGAGATAGGGAAAGTGGCGCGTCTGACGCTATTTTGGAGTGATTCACAACCAAGGTAAGTTATAATTGTACACGCAGCGCGCGTCGCAGCCTTTGGTCTCCTGCTGCCTGCTGGATGGCAGAGGAGCGCGGGAGTGAATTTCCTTGTATAGGTACCTATGTTGTATGGAATCACTGACGGATCCAAAGGGGGCGGCAAGGGCCAAAACGCCCCCCCCCCCCTCCCATTACAAGCTTGACAGGGGCGGCAATAGAAATTAGCCTCACCCCCAACATCCGCTGAACCGCAATGAAAATGGGTACTGCCTGCGAAAAAAAAACTTCTTGCGAAAGAAATATATATTTTTTTGCCTCATTCGTGTTTCCTATATTTGGTAGCATTTTGGTAGCAGTAGGGATAGGGAAAGTGGCGCGGCTGATGCTATTTTGGAGTGATTCACAACCAAGTTAAGTTATAATTTTACACGCAGCGACGCAGCCTTTGGTCTCCTGCTGCCTGCTGGGTGGCAGAAGAGCGCGTGAGTTAATTTCCTTACAAAGATAGCTATGTTGTGTGGAATACGTATACTAGTATTAAGTAGGTAATTAGGTTCAGTTAAAAATTACAATGTTCTTCTTTTTGTAGATGGGGCATTCCACGACAAAGCGGCAAAAACAATGTCCAAAATGACACCGTCATGTCACCGATTATGGCCAAAATTGGTATGAGGTACCCTGGGGCGCTAAAAAGTTAGATGTGAAAGTTGTATTGCAATGCAAGCAGTGGTTCAGGAGATATTGCCTCGACATTTGTATAAGGTCACGGTGCAGGTCAATCTTTGTCAGCCCATATGGCGGAGGATTTATGAAGCAATATAGATATATTATATGTCAGAATGGCAATGAGCTGTTTTATAACATGTTGACGTTGATTTTACATTTGCGAAAATTTCAAAATTTAGTAAGTTTTCGAAATTGTACAACCTTTTTGGATACTTTTTCTCAAACGTGTTTCTAATTTATCGCTATGCTTTTCTTACGTGTAGGGACGTGTCAATTAAGTACACAAATAAAATTGAGGGATATTTGCCTCCAAATATCTCAAATTTCGTCATTTTACATGCCATTTTATATAAATAAAGAATACGCTATTCGCTAATAACTTTTGACTGAATAAAACTAGAATGGTACGGTAAACGCCATTTTGCTGTTCTCATCGAGACGAGTTGAATGCTCTGCAGCATGACCTCTTTCTGACATTTGATGACCTTGACCTTAAATTTCAAAGTTAGTATTTTAAAATCTTTTTTGGATACCCAAGCCAAATGTATTTCCTATTTTGGCTTCATTCTTGCTAAGTGTAAAGAAGTGTCCTTAAAACAAGAAAAATGAAATTGATGGTTATTTGTCTTCAAATATGCTAAATTTGGTAATTTTATGTTCTTTTTGTGACAGATGTTATTCCTCAATAACTTTTGACTGAATAAAGATGAAAATGTAAAATGGACACCATTTTGTTATTTTCGTCAAGACGCGTTGCATGATATGCAGTATGACCTCTTTCTAACATTTGGTGACCTTCACCTAAGGTTAATATCAAGGTTCAAGGTTAGGTTTCCAATTGTGGCCTATGTGGCGATATTATATATCTTAAAACTTGTCTTGTTGCGAGTAATTCAATTTTACTTAAATAACGCCTGATCGTCAATGGCAACTTTTAAATTCATTTGAATTTGAATGTCGAACAGTAACTTCATAATTTCCTTCTCGGTGTAAAGAAAGCCCGAAAATGTATCAGTTTGCTTTATAATCAACGATCGCGCAATTATTTTAATACCAATGAATTCCTATCTTCATGTCAAGTTCAAAGCTATATAGCAACGCCGTGTAGGTCAAATTTAGAAAGGTAACCTTTCGCCGTGGCCTTGACCTTAGGTCAAGGTCATGAAATGTCAGAAAGAAGTCATGCTGCACAGCATTCATCACGTCTTGATGATAACAACAAAAAAGACGTTTACCGTGCCCTTCTAGCTATATTCAGTCACAAGGTATAAGCGAATAACTAATTTGTATATAAAATAATTCGAAAAAATGAGATATTTGGAGGCAAATATCCATCGATTTTATTTTTGCACTTAATTGACACGTCCTTATACGTAAGAATAGCATAGCGAAAAAAATAACCGAAATCCGCGAAGGGAAAAATGGGGGTACCTTTTAGGTCATATGGAGGCCCCTGGGGCCCGGAAGGCCCCAGTGAAATTAGCCCCCCCCCCCCATATTGGGAGGCTGGATCCGCCAGTGGACGCGCAACGGAAGCAGCAGACGCGCTAGAGAACGGAGTCGCTGCGAAGCTCCCAAGAGACGCCCATATTAGGCACGGTGATCGGAGAATAGTGTCATTTATCATCGTTCTCATGTGGCAGCCGTTGTTATTGGATACTTCACACTGCCGAAATCGCCTTCTTCCTTACCACCATCTGTTGGTTCTTCGGTTGGTCGCAGTGCTGCGGCTGCGTGATGGGAGGATGGGGCAATATCTGCACCGCCTCTCCGTCTGGCTGTGACAGGTGACGGAAGTTAAAGGAAATAGTTCACCTTGGAAATTTTTTTACCAAACAAGATTTGATTATATTTGTTCATACATTTTATTTTTATATTGTCAAAAATGGCCTTATATCGCGCCGATTCAGGACAGAAGGCCGTAAATTTGTATTGTTTATCAAAACTATATGCATACTCTCTGAGTCAGAGTCTTGACGTCACGCGAATGTAAAAAATGGTTCAGCCAATCAGATTCGAAAGTAGTCACGTAAGGATAGACTCGCATTGGAGATGATGTGCCAACCGGCGGCCGGCGGTTCGCTTGCTAGCACCAGCTGCAAGCTGATTGGCTGATGGTATAGCCTCTGCCCGGGCTAAAACCAGTACAACATTCTTTCGCCAGCACCGCATTCCTTCGCCAAAAAAAAAAAATATATTCGGCTGGAGAGTCTTTTCAGTCAAGAAAACTTGCAGATAGGGGTTTCCCAACACGGGCTACAAAACTGCTATCTCAGTTTAAAACTAATGTTGAAGGTGAACTATTTCCTTTAACTGAACGAACCACACGCCGGCTGCGGTCCGCCATCTGACGGTACGCGCTCCGCGCTCGGCCGGCCCGGCGCGCCGTCTGCCCACCGATTGGTCACGGCTGATCGAGTGAAACCCACCGACACGGCTTGGATGTGGTCACAACACCCCGCCGCCGTCCCGCGCGCGCGACACACACACGCACGCACGCACGGTCCGGTTGTGAAATCGAGTCTGTCGCAGCAGCAGCGGCGGCGGCGGCGGCGTCGGACCACAAAACGGCCAGCGGTTGGTCACGTGGTCTCTGTTTATGACTATCCTCAGTGATCACGTGACGGCTGGTCTATGACTGGTGGTCACTGCTCTGTGTGGGACTGGCTCTGATAGTTCAGTGGTCACGTGACGGCCGGTCTGTGACTGGTGGTCACTGCTCTGTGTGGGACTGGCTCTGATAGTTCAGTGGTCAGTGGTCAGCCGATGTCGACACCAGTTCGGCGTGCAGCGCGGACCACCACCGCACAGAGGGCGTGTCGAGCTGCGATGCGACCCCGCAGGGAACGGAGAGCTCGTAGCACGTGTAGCTAATACAGGACTCAGTGCTCGACTTGTGCTCGACTCAGATTTTGTAAACTGACTTAAACAGACTCGACTCTGACTCATGTTCGAAGGGACTCTGACTCAACTCTGACTCAAGCTTTTTGTGGGGATTTTTGTTTTGAGTCGACTCAACTTTGACTCATTTGCTTTTACCTCTGACTCAACTTGACTCATGTGAAAGTTTCTTGAGTCGACTCATTTTTGACTCATGTTCAACAGACTTCACGACTTTGATTCAAATGTATTTGACTTGCAAAAAGTATTGTAATAGTATAAGTAAACACTTTTTACACTGGATTAAGGCACATGAATATTGCATTATCATAAATATCTACTGCTCCATCTGCATTGTGAGATACATTCAAATATATATATATATATATATATAAATATATATATATATATATATATATATATATATATATATATATATATATATATATATATATATATATATATATATATATATATATATATATATATATATATATATATATATATATATATATATATATATATATATATATATATATATATATATATATATATATATATATATATATATATATATATATATATATATATATATATATATATATATATATATATATATATATACATATATATATATATATATATATATATATATATATATATATATATATATATATATATATATATAGATATAGATATAGATATAGACATATATATAGATATAGATATAGATATAGATATAGATATAGATATATATATATATATATATATATATATATATATATATATATATATATATATATATATATATATATATATATATATATATATATATATATATATATATATATATATATATATATATATATATATATATATATATATATATATATATGTTCCTAATAGCAATGATGATGACGATGACGATGACGATGACGATGACGATGACGATGACGATGACGATGACGATGACGATGACGATGACGATGACGATGACGATGACGATGATGATGATGATGATGATGATGATGATGATGATGATGATGATGATGATGATGATGATGATGTTAATAATGATGATGATGTTAATAATGATGATGATGTTAATAATGATGATGATGTTAATAATGATGATGATGTTAATAATGATGATGATGTTAATAATAATGATGATGTTAATAATGATGTTAATAATAATAATAATAATAATAATTTAAAAAAAAATAGCAATAATAATAATAATCATCATCATCATTATCATCATCAGTAAGGCGCCGTAGTTGGCGATGAACGAGCGAGCGCGATAGAAATGTATGGGGAATTTCAGCTCCATCGGGCAAGTAGTTTCTGAGATACAAAAAAGTGGGAAATTGGCGGAGAGAGGTCCCTAACCATACACCAAATTTGAACACAATCGGCTCAGCCGTTCCTGAGATATAGCATAGAGGTGCGCACGTGCAGTCACCCCACCCCTGAGTTTGTGAAAGTGGCGGCTAAGGGTTCCCTAACCACACAGGAAATTTGCACCAAATCTGCCCAGCCGTTGCGGAGTTATTGCGAGAAAACACCTTTCAACACCCCTCATGCGACACGCGCAGTGGTAGTCACCCACATGAGTCGGCACTGGTCTCTAACAGGGTAGGTTGGATGGGGCTGCTCAGCAAAGAGTCTGCTTGTCAATCGGACGTGCGGTTGCAGAGATATGAGCTCAAAAGTGTCGCCACGGGTCGGGTCGGGCCGGGCCGGGCCGCTCATAATCAGATTTTTCCCATACACCACGCAAGAACGAGCGAGCGCGAAGCGCTCGCTCGTAATAAATAAATTATATGTTGTTAAATTAACGTTCTTAAACTACCTCAAGTCAATTTGTGATGCAAACTTCTTGATTTCAGAAATAAATGGCGTGTATGGTTTGTATAAACATTCCAGAAAAATTGGTATTTACCTAGATGCGTTCGCAGGGGTCATGGTATGATTTAGTTCAAGTTAGATCAGTTGTTAGTGACAGGGGTTCAAACTTAAATGTATTCTCTGGGTACTTGCGTAAGTATGCTGAAATATCATCAGTTGGCTTGTATTATTGGTATCTGTAACTGGTCATTATTTTGAAGTTATTTGATGCAGTGTAAATTGTGTTGATATGGTTATTATTAGGTTATATATACTGCAGTTATCATGTCATGTATTATTCATTTACGTATTCAATATTGTATTGCTTCACTTAAGATAAGGAACAGTCAGCAGAGTAAGTGATTTAGTGAAGTACTCCTTAGGTTATTACGAGCGAGCGCGAAGCGCTCGCTCGTCTTTCCGTGGTATATGGGGAAAATCTGATTATGAGTGGCACGGCCCGGCCCGACCCGGCCCGACCCGACCCGACCCGACCCGACCCGACCCGACCCGACCCGTGGCGACGCTTTTGAGAAGCTCATATATCTGCAACCACACGTCCGATTGACAAGCGGACTTCTTTGCTGAGCAGCCCCATCCAACCTATCCTGTGTGAGATCAGTGCCGACTCATGTGTGTGACTACCACTGCGCGTGGCGCGTGCCGCGTGAGGGATGTTGAAAAGTGTTTTCTCGCAAAAACTCTGCAACGGCTGAACCGATTGTGTTCAAATTTGGTGTGTGGTTAGGGACCCACCCCTCAGCCGCCACTTCCCACAAGTCAGGGGTGGGGTGCCTCTGCACGTGCGCACGTGCACACCCCTATTATATATATATCAGGAACGGCTGAGCCGATTGTGTTTAAATTTGGGGTGGGGTTACTGGTTAGGGACCCCTCAACCGCCGCCTTCCCACAAGTCAGGCCCGCCCGTCAGGGATAGGGTGTCTCAGCACGTGCGCACGTGCACACCCCTATTCCATATCTCAGGAACGGCTGAGCCGATTTTGTTCAAATTTTGTTTGCGGTTAGGGACCTCTCAGCCGCCACTTTTCCACAAGTCATGGGTGGGGTGCCTCTGCACGTGCGCACGTGCGCACCCTTTGTGTATCTCAGAAACTAATTGCCCGATGGAGTTGAAATTCGCCATACATATCCTTCGCGCTCGCTCGTTCATCGCCAACTACGGCGCCTTACTGGTTTGTTAGACAGAAAATTATATTATAAAATTATAAAAAATTGGTTTGTTAGGAAAAATATGATTATAAAGTTGGTTTGAAAAGCACCCAAACTCGCACCTTCACACGCTAGAACATTGTTTGGACGCCTTAATTTTTTAGTTGCTAGGATTTGTTTTTCTCGTCAGATGTGACTTTGACTCGGTAAGAGGATGAGTCGACTCAACATTGACTTAAGCAGCATCCAGGCGACTCAACTTTGACTCAAGCGACATCCGTGTGACTCAACTCTGACTCAACTCAACCCCCTATTTTTCTTAAGTGACTCGACTGACTCAAATTGAGCCCCTATTTTTCGTAAGCGACTCGACTCTGACTCAAGTTGAGTTGCGTCAGTTTTGAGTCAAATTTGACTCACCGACTCTGAGTCTTTACGTCAGTCCCTGACAGGAAGAACAGAAAATGGAGCGACTTTGACTGGACGGAATGTATCTAAATTGCGTCCGCTTGTGCTTACTCTAAAGACCGTTTCGACGAGTTCAAACGTGTGGCAGATTATGTGCCGGAAATCGCTTATCATAACAACGAAAAACACCTTTGTATGCTTCGCTAACTGGGAAACTCTGAATGAATAGAAATAAAACTACCAAAGAAAACAGCCAAGTTACTCTTCAGTGGCATTACGCAGAGTTGATGTGACAAAAGGCACGCAACTTTTGTGTGAATATCTAATGTTATTTCTATGTTTTGGAAAATATTTGAGCGGTGAAAATCTCTCCCAGCGGATAGTGGGCTAAGGTTTTGTTTCAAGGATCGTTCCGACCATCTCAATCCAAACTGGTATATCCATTTCTCACAAAGCCACGAACAACTCACATTGAAGTTAAATATTTAATTTGCCACCATATCGGTATTACTTCAGGCTGATAGGATCTTAATAAGTCCGTTTTATTTCATAGTATGCCAGGAAATGGATCTCTGTGGCGGCTTAACTGAACGGACTGATCTGCCGGCCGAACGCAGCCCAGATTTACGGGTCTTTCCTCCTTTCTCTCCATTCGGCTCCAGCAGCGCTGAATAGGAAATGGGTGCCCGCTCATCTTCTGCAACCCCTGTGGATCCGATTTTAAGGATGACGTATGACCGCGGCTTACGACGTCTTCAATTCAAAATGGACGGCCTGCAGTGTTTAGGGGGAGCCGGGCTGTAGCGGTGTGAGGTATGTTGCGCACATTTCAATGGACGGCCTGCAGTGTTTAGGGGGAGCCGGGCTGTAGCGGTGTGAGGTATGTTGCGCACATTTCAATGGACGGCCTGCAGTGTTTAGGGGGAGCCGGGCTGTAGCGGTGTGAGTTATGTTGCGCACATTTCAATGGACGGCCTGCAGTGTTTAGGGGGAGCCGGGCTGTAGCGGTGTGAGGTATGTTGCGCACATTTCAATGGACGGCCTGCAGTGTTTAGGGGGAGCCGGGCTGTAGCGGTGTGAGGTATGTTGCGCACATTTCAATGGACGGCCTGCAGTGTTTAGGGGGAGCCGGGCTGTAGCGGTGTGAGGTATGTTGCGCACATTTCAATGGACGGCCTGCAGTGTTTAGGGGGAGCCGGGCTGTAGCGGTGTGAGGTATGTTGCGCACATTTCAATGGACGGCCTGCAGTGTTTAGGGGGAGCCGGGCTGTAGCGGTGTGAGGTATGTTGCGCACATTTCAATGGACGGCCTGCAGTGTTTAGGGGGAGCCGGGCTGTAGCGGTGTGAGGTATGTTGCGCACATTTCAATGGACGGCCTGCAGTGTTTAGGGGGAGCCGGGCTGTAGCGGTGTGAGTTATGTTGCGCACATTTCAATGGACGGCCTGCAGTGTTTAGGGGGAGCCGGGCTGTAGCGGTGTGAGGTATGTTGCGCACATTTCAATGGACGGCCTGCAGTGTTTAGGGGGAGCCGGGCTGTAGCGGTGTGAGGTATGTTGCGCACATTTCAATGGACGGCCTGCAGTGTTTAGGGGGAGCCGGGCTGTAGCGGTGTGAGGTATGTTGCGCACATTTCAATGGACGGCCTGCAGTGTTTAGGGGGAGCCGGGCTGTAGCGGTGTGAGGTATGTTGCGCACATTTCAATGGACGGCCTGCAGTGTTTAGGGGGAGCCGGGCTGTAGCGGTGTGAGGTATGTTGCGCACATTTCAATGGACGGCCTGCAGTGTTTAGGGGGAGCCGGGCTGTAGCGGTGTGAGGTATGTTGCGCACATTTCAATGGACGGCCTGCAGTGTTTAGGGGGAGCCGGGCTGTAGCGGTGTGAGTTATGTTGCGCACATTTCAATGGACGGCCTGCAGTGTTTAGGGGGAGCCGGGCTGTAGCGGTGTGAGGTATGTTGCGCACATTTCAATGGACGGCCTGCAGTGTTTAGGGGGAGCCGGGCTGTAGCGGTGTGAGTTATGTTGCGCACATTTCAATGGACGGCCTGCAGTGTTTAGGGGGAGCCGGGCTGTAGCGGTGTGAGGTATGTTGCGCACATTTCAATGGACGGCCTGCAGTGTTTAGGGGGAGCCGGGCTGTAGCGGTGTGAGGTATGTTGCGCACATTTCAATGGACGGCCTGCAGTGTTTAGGGGGAGCCGGGCTGTAGCGGTGTGAGGTATGTTGCGCACATTTCAATGGACGGCCTGCAGTGTTTAGGGGGAGCCGGGCTGTAGCGGTGTGAGGTATGTTGCGCACATTTCAATGGACGGCCTGCAGTGTTTAGGGGGAGCCGGGCTGTAGCGGTGTGAGGTATGTTGCGCACATTTCAATGGACGGCCTGCAGTGTTTAGGGGGAGCCGGGCTGTAGCGGTGTGAGGTATGTTGCGCACATTTCAATGGACGGCCTGCAGTGTTTAGGGGGAGCCGGGCTGTAGCGGTGTGAGGTATGTTGCGCACATTTCAATGGACGGCCTGCAGTGTTTAGGGGGAGCCGGGCTGTAGCGGTGTGAGTTATGTTGCGCACATTTCAAGAAGAATGTGCGAGTGTTTGGTGTGTAGTAACATTAAAGGAAATAGTTCACCGTTATTTTTTTCCAAACACGATTTGATTATATTTTGAAATACTTTTTTGTTATTGTAAAAAATGGCCATACATCGCGCCGATTCAGGACAGAAGGTCGTAAATTATCAATTTGATCAAAACTATATACATACCTACTCTCTGAGTCAGGGACCTCACGTCACGCGAATGAGAAGAAAAAAATGGTTCAGCCAATCAGATTCGAAAGTATAGACTCAGATTCGCGTAAGGATAGACTCGCATTAGACTCGCATTAGAAAGTTCGCTTGCTAGCACAGTATAAGGCGCACAACTCCAGCTGCAAGCTGATTGGCTGATTGTATAGCCTCTGCCCAGGCTATTGTAAGCACCGCATTCTTTCGAAGCACCGCATTCCTTCGCCCAAAAAAAATCAAATATATTCGGCTGGAGAGTCTTTCAGTCAAAAGAACTTGCAGATAGGGGTTTCCCAACACGGGCTACACAACTGCTATCTCAGTTCAAAACTCCATGTTGAAAGTGAACCTTTAACGTGACCATAAGGCTTAACATCATAAGCATAAGATAAGCACTTCCAGCAGCATTCCACAGAAAAGTCTAGTTACAGCTAGTTTATACAATACTGCCTTAGTGTTACAGTGACAAACAAGATCTTGTTGGTGTGAATATTCCGAATTCGTTGTCGTCACTGGAATCAGGGACACTGATTTTTCAGAATCGGTATTTGTGTGTTCGTGTTGCTGACGAGTAAGTCGGTTGCTGTAAGAGTTGGTTTGTGGAAGGCTGATTTTTTTGTAAGGGACACGGCTCGGTGATCGTGACTGGACTAAGCTGACTGAAGAGATTAAGGTTATGCAGGGAACCCATTAAATTGACACGGTGCCGAACAAAGTCACTTAAGACGCATTTGATCCGAAATGTGCGACTGGATCGCCTTTAATGGCCACAGTGCTATTTTAAGGTTTTGATGACACTATTAATTTTGTTTTCAAACCACTGTATTTTTGTCTCTCTTCATTCTCACATTTGCAACCAATTTTGCTTCAGGAAGGGTCTCTCAACATATATGTATTGCTACAAGATAAAATCAGAGGATTTGAGCACAACAAAATAACTTGTGGGATATACTTAGACTTAAAAAGGCGTTTGACACGGTCGATCATAGCATACTATTAAGCAAACTTGGCGCATATGATTTCGCGGATACATTTATAAATAAGATTCACTCGTATTTAACTGATAGATATAAATGTGTCGAATACCTATATATAAAATCCAATCTGCGAAAAATAAACATTGACGTTCGGCAGGGTCTCCATTTTGGGACCTCTTCTCTTTATCTTGTACATAAATTATTTTCAAAATGTTAGACAGGCATTAACATTATCATATGCTGATGATACAGCAGTTTTATTTCAATCTGGCAATGTCATTGAACTACAATACGTGCTAGACTCAAATTTACTAGTTATTTGCAAATGGCTTCAGATAAACAAACTCCTTGAACGCAAACAAAAACTTTTTCCAACTATATAACCTTGCTGGTCAAAACATAAAATAAGAGTAATTTTAAACGACGCAGATATTAAACATTCTGAGGCCGTGAAGTATCTTGGTGTATTTATTGATACAAATATTAAGTGGAAGAGTCACATTGAGCACATTGCAACCATTATAAGTCGTAACATGGAATAATTAATCGGTCAAAATGTTTTCCTTGGCCGTGAACATTGCAAACATTGTTGTACAATTGTTTAGTGTTGCCTTATCTTAATTAATGGTGCTTAATTTGGGGCCACTCATCACGATCACTAATCAATAAGCTATTCATCCTGCAGAAGAAAGCGGTAAGAACTATTGATAATCAGCCCAGAATTGCATATTCAAATCCAATATTTGCTCAACTTAAATCCTTAAAATAAAAGACATTGCCAAACAACAATCCATTCTCGTAATGCATAGTGTCATCACCCAGCATGCCCCACCCTTGATCAGATCAATCTTCCATCTGTCTTCAACTTATCATTGCGAATCAAGAAGAACGCGTCATTTCAATTAAATATTCACTATAAAACTTTACCGCATCTGTACATTAGCATGGCTTAGGCTTGGTCCAGTCCACGTCTTTGGAATTCCTTCATATCACCTACTTTGCCACAGCTAAATACAATACCCCTCACATACCAACTAATCAAAGCAATCACAAAGCGCCAAATACTTGAGGAATATGTTGAAGCAATACAGTAGAGAATAGACACATCACAATATTTATGATATGGTACCTTACATAGGTGGTACCTTATCAATATGATAAATCAAGTACCTACACAATGATTAATCTGTACTTTTTTTGTATAATTAATGTGTACTTAATTAATGTGCACTAGTTTAGTTTAGCTTAGTTTATTCAATGTATCATCAACGGGCAAAAGTGGCCCAATTACAGACGAAGTCACTAGATAAAAACAGACATAAAACAAACGAATGGACAAAGTTAAAACAACATCACACTTCGGTTATCCTTCTTGTCGCGCACATAGGTGATCACATGATTCTTAAAATGCAAAGCACTGTGATACCACACATCGATGTCACGGTTGCGGTCCAGAAAGGCGTTGCAAAGTTTCGGTATGCGACAAAACGGGTGTATATCATAAGTACCCAGAATCCACAAATACCCGAGTCCATAAGTTCCCGAGTTCATAAGTACCCAAGATCCATAAATACCCGAGTTCACAAGTACCCAGAATCCATAAATACCCAAGATTCATAAGTGCCCAAGATTCATAAGTACCCAAGATCCATACGAACAATTTCTAACTGTGTTGACACGAGCATGCGGTACATGAAAGAGCCTCGACTCCGGAGCACGTGAGATAGGGCAGTCAAGGGGAACTTTTCCAACAGAAAGGATGACTTGAGTGCATGACAGTAAACATCGCGGATAAACATAATGTGCTGTTCACGCTGTACCGCTAGTGATGTCATTCGAAAGTGCGCCAACAGAGCACCATACTCAAAGGACACGCCTGTTTCGCGACATCTACCACACAGCCATGTCAGAAATGTATGTGGTACGCGCTCTATTCGTTTCATATGGACCTCTGCGGCTCCACCCCACACCACTCCAGCAAACTCTAAGATAGAGCGAACGTTTGCGCAGTATGCGGCCAGCACATGCTTTCTGTTACATTGACGCAGTGATCTGCCATGCTTACCGGTTTGGAATGACATCAACATACCCAATCAAGGCCCTATAACAACCCAATGCTACCCAATGCCCAATTCTCTGTTAGCTTTACGAACTGTGATTTCCACGTGCTCACTAAACGTAAGCTTTTCGTCCAGGAAGACACCTAAATGACGCATCACACTGACTCTTTCCAGCTGTTCTCCTGGGGTATATACATGTTAATAGTCGGGGCACGTCGTAAAGTTATGGCCAGCACTTTACACTCTGGGTGATTCAGTTTGAGCTGCCAACGCGTAGACCAATGGCACAGATTGTCCAACTGCTGCTGTAAAATTACAGCGTCAGCAGTGGAGTCTACCTTGCAATATGCAGCTTTACGTCATCAGCGAACATCAAGTAGTCCACCTGTACGCACTCTGGTAGGTCGTTTATGAAGCAGGCGAACAGCAGTGGTGACAGGAGTCCACCCTCTGGCGCGCCTCCTGACGGTACCGGCGCCCACTGTGAACACTTGCCCTTCACAACAACCCGCTGTTCTGTCAGAGAGGTAGGATTTACACCATGAGAATGCTTTGCCTGAAAGATATGACTTTTTAAGCTTATGAAGAAGTAGTTTGTGATTTACGCTTTGAAATGCCGAATAGTCTGTATAAATTCCATCTGTTTGAGATCCAGCGGATATGTTGCTCCAGGTTGTGTGTACCATCGTCAGCAGGTCCGATGAGCAGGAGCGGCCAGGCATAAACCCATGTTGCTTATCTGATAGGGCCGGTTTAACATGCTCAAACAAGGCGGCAAACACGACGCGTTCCAGCTCCTTGCTGACTGCAGCGGCAGTAACGACACAGAGCGGTAGTTGAATGGCGAGCTTTTTGTACCTTTCCTGTGTATCGGCACAATGTTGGCGCGTTTCTATAGCTTAGGAAACACGCCCTGCTCGAAAGAGAGTCTACAGAGCGTGATGACCGGCACTGTCAACTCGTCAGCACATTCTCGGATAACACGGCCACTAATGTTATCCGGACCGCTCGCCTTGCCAGGGTTTATGCCTCTAAGTATGGCCCTAGCATTCTCTTCGGAGACATGCAAACAACGCGACGGGTCCAGATCATACACAGGTGCTTGGGCTTCATCCGGTACTGACGGGTCAGCAAACTTGCTTGCAAAAGTGTGGTTAAACAGTTCAGCTTTAGCGGTGTCGTCCACTATTTTCTCATTCCATTTAAAAGTGGGGGTATTTCACTGTTTCTTCCCTTGGCACTCTTAAGGAATGTCCAAAAACGTTTAGAGTTTGTTCTAAGATCATCGGTCAGGCCTTTTAAATAATCACAAAACTTAGAACTCGCGAGTTGTTTAAAAAAAAAACACGTTTCTCACTGAATAAAGTACTAAATACTTAATCATAATACACCTAGAATACATAGTGAACATTAAATAACAAAATACACATGAATAAATAGTATACATAGTAAACGCTACAGCAATAGTACTAGCAATGATAAATAGCAATACCCAGCGGTGTCGATTTTTCAAAACGGTTGGGGGGGGGATGGGGGGCGAACACACTGGCGGATCCAGCCTCTCTCCATGGGGGTGATCTTTTTGTGGCTAAAAGGTACCCCATTTCTCTTCCTCTGCGGATTTGGGTCGGTCACCTTATTTTGGTATTCGAGCTTAAGAAATTTACTTTTCAAACTCACAAAGATTGATTTTGTGGATTTTTTCAACAAAAAAAGTTAGTTTTTCTTTTTAGGGTCAAAATTACAAATTTTCGCGAATCCGAGATAGCCATTTTGAAGAGAATGTCATTTCCTTTCTTTTAACTTTTTTTACCAAAAATTGCTTCAAAACATTATTTTCTACGATTGTTTAAGCATTTATCATTTTTCCACCAAAAATGACATGACGTCAACGTCATTATCTGCCAAAACTCTACATCAATGTCATTGGAATTTGGTGAAAGAAGTAAAATTGATCCAGCATAAGGTACTGAAAGTTTGACGTTAATATCTATCATAGTTTTCAAGTTATTGAGAAAATCCGGTAGGGGGCAGATTCTGACCCCACCCCACCGGGGCGAGGATTAAGTGTCACGGGGGCTCCTTGAATTGCATCAGGTGCGCTGTTTTGTCTATCATTGAAAGCAAGGGATACATCACAACTTCAAATTAAATCGCTCGAGAAAAACAAACTTCCGTTTTTATGAAGTTTTCTCCTAAGATCATAGTTTTTTTTTCTCACTTTCGTGCAGGGAACACGCGGGGGGCATACTGGTATTGAATGCCATCCCAGATTCCTGTGGGCGGAGGTATTTGTCCCCGATGCCCACCCCCTCCTGGATCCGCCAGTGCCAGTAATTACCGCCAAGGAGAGCCTCTGCCAGACACTTAATGGAATTCATTTTCCCATTTTTCAAATTTGTATAAGCAATTGCGAAACTTGTGTCATGCCGCGAAGCGGTGCGAAATTTTCCGGTTTTTGACTGTGGATAGTTAGATTCTCACTGCTGCAAAGACAATTTTCACGATTTTACGATAAATGGGGAACCCGCGGGGACATACTTGTATTGAATGCCCCCCCCCGTCCGATTCATGTGGGGGGGGGGGGCATTTCCCCCTGATGCCCCCTCCCCCTGGATCCGCCAGCGGCCGAACGAACACATTTTTAAGAAATTCTAGGCAACTTGTACAAAGGACAGTATTTGTAATCAATTCATAATGCAAAAACAGACGAAATCTCATGAGTTTGGGAATTCTGTCGGACGGCCCCTCAAACCAACGTTTTGGGCCGGTCTGCATCCGCCAGAAGGCCCGAGTCCTTACTTGGAACCCTTACTTAGTAAAACGGCAATGTTAACCTGCCATTGACGGGGGGGGGGGGGGTAAATATCTCCCCCTGACGAATTTTCGCAATAGCTCAAAAACCGATAGCGATATCAACGTGAAACTGTGGGTACCTTCCCCTACACCAATTTTTACGTCTTCTGTGCATAAATGAAACAATTTTGTCGTAAAAATTGAGATATAACGAAAATAGTGACGTCACTACACATGAGTTCGGCGAATAAAAAATAAGCTAAACTGTAAGAGATCATATACATACAAAGTCTATATTTTGGGGGGAAAATGCAATAAAAACATCAGAAAAAAACAAATGGCAAGGGTTACAAAATAGATTCTCGGATTTGTGAAAACTTTAGTTTTTGACCCCTAAAAAACATTTAAATAAATCAATTAAAAACAACTATTTCATCGGAAAAATGCCCTAAAAATAAAACATCGTAAATATGTTAAAAGTTCACCGGATTTTGCATCTTTATACATAAAGAGGTGATTTAAAACAAACTTTTCTTAGTAAAAGCTGCGTAGAATTTCTTTTGAAATAGGAAACGTGTCAATTTGTTGCCCATTTCAGGCGGTTTGGGAGGCTTGGCCGCTTTGCCCCCTCTTGGATCCGCCAGCGGCCAAAAACATTCAGGGGCCGAGTGGGTACCGTTGGGGGGAGGGTACCATTGGGGGGGGGGGGGCGGGGGCCACCCCAAGAGTATATAAATCGACACCTATGGCAATACCAGTAAGGCGCCGTACTTGGCGATGAACGAGCGAGCGCGAAATAAATGTATGGTGAATTTCAACCCGATCGGGAAAGTAGTTCCTGAGATACAAAAAAGGTGCGCACGTCCAGAGGCACCCCACCCCTGACTTGTGGAAAATTGGCGGCTGAGGGGTCCCTAACCACACACCAAATGTACACACAATCGGCTCAGCCGTTGCAGAGTGTTTGCGAGAAAACACTTTTCAACACCCCTCACGCGGCACGCGCCACGCGCAGTGGTAGGCACCCACATGAGTCGGCACTGATCTCACACAGGATAGGTTGGATGGGGACGCTCAGCAAAGAAGTCAGCTTGTCAATCGGGCGTGTTTTTGCACAGATATGAGCTTCTCAAAAGCGTCGCCACGGGTCGGGTCGGGCCGGGCCGCTCATAATAAGATTTTTCCCATACACCACGGAAGGACGAGCGAGCGCTTCGCGCTCGCTCATAATAGTCAATAGCATTGTTCCACAGGCATCTGTGATATTACATCACGCGCTAAAGCCAGCCCGACCAACCGGCGCTGGAACCAGGCTGAGGCCGACCAGCAACACGCTTTGCTTAGCTGGAAGCACTCACCAGGTTCCAGCAAACACATTCTGCTCGTCTCGTCATGGCCGTCATGGCCTTACCCAGTCTGTGTACGAATGGAGTGTATCCTTACTGACTCGGTTACGTGTGTGTGTGAATGGGAGTGTGTCGGTAGTGGGAGCATGCGCCTCTCCCCGGCCCATCAGCAGGTTGTGTCGCCGCGTGCCGTGACAGGGCAGGGGCGCCCCTCCGTCGCTCGGCCGTCCTCCCTCTGGAGTTCGGCTGTGGCGGAGGCAGCCGCCCCCTCGGAGCGCCGAGCGACTCGCTCGGTTCCCCAGGAAAACGACCTGCTGCCTCCCCCCCAAAAAAAAACAGGCTAACACCTGAGTGATTGTGATTGTATATATTGAAACCAGTAAGACGCCCTAATCGGGGAAGGACAAGCGAGCCCGTAGAGACCCGATAGCAAGTAAATTGGTCTGCTGTCATCTAAACTCCATTTTCCTTTGCCTTTTTGCGCTGAAACTGATTTGTTTTATATTTTTTTGCCAAATTCAACTTTATTTCCATCACTCTGCTTAGTTGCTCACCTGGGACTTTCTGTGGCATTAGTTAACAACACAGTCCGCCTGTGGCATTAGTTAACAACACAGTCCGCCGCGTGGCATTAGTTACCAACACAGTCCGCCTGTGGCATTAGTTAACAACACAGTCCGCCTGTGGCATTAGTTACCAACACAGTCCGCCTGTGGCATTATTTAACAACACAGTCCGCCTGTGGCATTAGTTACCAACACAGTCCGCCTGTGGTATTAGTTAACAACACAGTCCGCCTGTGACATTAGTTACCAACACAGTCCGCCTGTGGCATTAGTTAACAACACAGTCCGCCTGTGGCATTAGTTACCAACACAGTCCGCCTGTGGCATTAGTTACCAACACAGTCCGCCTGTGGCATTAGTTAACAACACAGTCCGCTTGTGGCATTAGTTACCAACACAGTCCGCCTGTGGCATTAGTTAACAACACAGTCCGCCTGTGGCATTAGTTAACAACACATTCCGCCTGTGACATTAGTTAACAACACAGTCCGCCTGTGGCATTAGTTACCAACACAGTCCGCCTGTGGCATTAGTTACCAACACAGTCCGCCTGTGGCATTAGTTAACAACATAGTCCGCCTGTGGCATTAGTTACCAACACAGTCCGCCTGTGGCATTAGTTAACAACACATTCCGCCTGTAGCATTAGTTACCAACACAGTCCGCCGCGTGGCATTAGTTAACAACACAGTCCGCCTGTGGCATTAGTTAACAACACATTCCGCCTGTAGCATTAGTTACCAACACAGTCCGCCGCGTGGCATTAGTTAACAACACAGTCCGCCTGTGGCATTAGTTAACAACACATTCCGCCTGTGGCATTGGTTAACAACACAGTCCGCCTTTGGCATTAGTTAACAACACAGTCCGCCGCGTGAAGGCCGCCCCACAATGGACTGCACCGTCGCTTTTTGTTAGTCATCCGACTTCATTCAACGTAATCTCCCAGTGGGAGGTGCGTCGTTACCCAGGCATGCGTTTATGACTGAATTAAATTACTCAAGCAGTGTTTAAAAAGTCTTGACCAATATTAAGCGATTGTATTTAATTCTCCGAAAATATTCCGCAATATTAGCGTCAGCAATCATTTACGTTTGTCTTCATCATAAGTTACCTATGAGTCAGTAGCAAACTATTTTGGTTGGATATTGGTCAGTAAAGACGGTGCTATCCGGCTGTGTACATTTGCTGGTCAAATTCGTCTTCGTTTCGATGGTACGGCGGTGTAAAGGATAAAATTGTCAAACAAATGATGAATTTAAACTTCAACGCCTGGCAGCCTGCCTAAATATTGATCAAACAGCTTTGTGCAGCACATATAATTTGAAGACGCCTGCAAAGTGGTGCCCGTTTCAGCGTCCCATGTCCAACGGTTGCCGAACACCGATTTTAATACTGAAAAATGCTCTAAAATGATAATTGTATTATGTAAGTGGTCATAACTTTGCACGTGGCACGTGCCTCACTCTGAGCGACATGTTATTCGCCAGGCCAATCTATACTCTATCGCAGTCGCAGTGTGTTTATCGCATGCCGCTGCGACCCGCGGCTGCCAAGCCAGCGGCCCGGGAACTGCGCGAAGTTTGCCCGTTTTTCGTGATTTCTGAATTACTGTTTCCCATGTTTACCATGTTATCCCATGTTAGCATAACAGTTACGGAACAGGGGTGTGCACGTGTGCACGTACAGTCTGACCCAGAGTTTGACTTGCGCAACATTGCCAGTGGAACCACACACCACATTTCAGCTTAATCGGTCCAGTCGTTTCTCAGCTATAGCAGGATAACGTTTTCTGACACTCCTGACGCCATGCTGAACCCTCACCGTGAGACGAGACATGTCAATAACATAATTGATTGAATAGGGCTATCAGATGGCGAAGACCGCTTGTTAATCGGATTTGGGATTCCAGAGATATAAGCTCCTCAAAAGCGTTCCGGTAAGGCCGGGTCGAGTCGGCCGCTTATATGTGATACAAATCCTGTATTCGGTGAGAACTCGCGAGCGCGAGCGCTTCGCACTCGCTCGTAATAACGTTTTGGGAAAAAGTAGTTTGTGGCACGTGCTTCTTTCAGCAGTGACCACGTTTGCTTTATCTTATATGCTATGCTATTCTTCCCATGTAACTAATTATTCTGCCTTCCCCGGAGCCCCCTGCCTGATATTATTCGTTTTGCTTTTTTCAGTCGATTTTTAAAAAAAGCAGGGAGTGCCGCGACCTTGCACTTGTATTGTATCTGGTATTAACGTATGGTTCTCTCTGTCACGGGTTTTCACAGCTCCATAATATGGTTCTCAAAAGACGATTAATTCAATACTCAGCCCCTCTCCGTTTTGAAGGCATTGCGGCAGTGCCAGCGTTTTTTATGGCCCGAAGAGAAAAATGTAACTATCGCATATGCATATTTAGCTGAAGGATGTCTGTTATGTCCGTACTTATTATATAGTTATGTAGTGTGTTCTCTGTTTATGAAATCTCTAAATCTTCCTCTTAAGAGAAAATAAACGTTACAAAATGAATGTTTTTGGCTATTGTCATGGTGATGCTAAATCCTCGAATTTGTGAAGAATGCCATTGCTGTTGGAATACTGTACAGTATTGGTAGCACTACCAACACTTATTCAACTTTCTTTCCTAGAAATTATCCATCTATCCCTCATCCCAAAGCTCGCCATCGTTTCCATAAATTATGCTTATTTTTCGCACCCACTTCGTAATCAGACAGCTAGATTTATGCGCGTACTTCATTCGGCTAATGGTGATTTATGTTGATGTAAATAATGGTAATTTATGCAGTATATCACCGTCTCTAGGTTTGCGTCGTCCAATATTCCATAACATGTTGTAAGTCTGCAACCGATCGCATTAGTGATGTCCCATCAAGTTATTTTCCACGTTATCAGGCATGATATTTAATCTGAAATCAGGTATATTTCAGTTATCTCCAGGAAAACGTTTTTTTTCCTGACATCACTGGTCGAAATGACACATTTTCCTGACATCACCGGCAGTCAGCATCTCATTTGAGCTACGTTCCTGCAACTAATTTGCATTGCTATTTTTGTATTGCTTAAGCTTATTTAATTTGCCTTGTTATGTGAGTTGGTGTTTAATGAAATTAAATTATACTTGAAGTCGACTGCATGGTTGCCGAGTTCCCAGACCTCATTACCCGGGCACGAGCAGCACGGCAAGTCTGCGCTCTCACTTATCCGTGACCGGCATCAGAAGTAGCTGTCCTGGTCCTCGCCACGACGAGACATTGCCTCCCGTCCCGTGACTGAAGTCACGTGATCGGACAAAGCCGCCTCGCTATGGGAGCCGAGGCGGCGGAAGCCTTCTGGAAGAGCGGGAACTGCCGACTCGTGGTACGATCCACCAAGCGATGCCCTGTTTCTGATGTTGCAATGCTCCGGAGTGGGTGGGGTGGGTGCCAACTGTGTTTCCCGTCCCCTGCTGCGCTCGTTCCAGAGACTTCGCCTCGCCTCGCCTAGGTGACTCGTGCCGTGTGCTGATGTGTGTCCGTGTGTGTGTGTGTCTCTCTCTCTGATTCACAGATGCCGAGATCCAGGAGTGGTATAAGGGTTTCTTGAAAGACTGCCCCAGCGGCAACCTCAGCGTAGATGAGTTCAAGAAAATATATGGAAATTTCTTCCCATATGGAGACGCGTCAAAGGTGAGCCTGTGTTTAAACAATTTATTCAGATTTATATTTAAGTCTCTTCTTTTTTTTAATATTCGTGGTTTAGAATGCCTGTTCCGAGTTGGACCTGTGCCCTCTATGAAACCTGAATCGCGACTCGTGAGCAGTTCTTCTAATTTGTTCTTTTTCTAAGTCATTTTGATACATCAGATTATTATAATATGCATTTACGCTTCCATATACCTTATCAATGTTTACATTGAGATGATGTATAATAACAACAATAATGTTCTTTTCCTCTTCATTTTCGCTTGGTAGGTGAAACTGTTCGGCGCTCCGCCCAAACCTAACGTGTGACCCGACTGTGACCCGACCTGTGACCCGACCTGTGACCCGACCTGTGACCCGACCTGTGACCCGACTGTGACCCGACATGTGAGCCGACTGTGACCCGACCTGTGACCCGACCTGTGACCCGACCTGTGAGCCGACTGTGACCCGACCTATGACCCTGCTCTGTGACTGCTGTGACCCGACCTGTGACCCGACCTGTGACCCGACCTGTGACCCGACCTGTGACCCGACCTGTGACCCGACCTGTGACCCGACCTGTGACCCGACATGTGAGCCGACCTGTGACCCGACCTGTGAGCCGACTGTGACCCGACCTATGACCCTGCTCTGTGGCCCGACCTGTGACCCGACCTGTGACCCGACCTGTGACCCGATCTGTGACCCGACCTGTGACCCGACTGTGACCCGACATGTGAGCCGACTGTGACCCGACCTGTGACCCGACCTGTGAGCCGACTGTGACCCGACCTATGACCCTGCTCTGTGACTGCTGTGACCCGACCTGTGACCCGACCTGTGACCCGACCTGTGACCCGACCTGTGACCCGACCTGTGACCCGACCTGTGACCCGACTGTGACCCGACCTGTGACCCGACCTGTGACCCGACCTGTGACCCGACCTGTGACCCGACCTGTGAGCCGACCTGTGACCCGACCTGGACCCGACTGTGACCCGACCTGTGACCCGACCTGTGACCCGACCTGTGACCCGACCTGTGAGCCGACCTGTGGCCCGACCTGTGACCCGACCTGTGACCCGACCTGTGACCCTGCTCTGTGACCCGACCTGTGACCCTGCTCTGTGACTGCTGTGACCCTGCCGTCCCGTGTCAGTTCGCGTAGCACGTGTTCGTCACGTTCGACAGACCTGACCTTACCTCTGACCTGACCTCTGACCTGACCTCTGACCTGACCTCTGACCTGACCTCTGACCTGACCTCTGACCTGACCTCTGACCTGACCTCTGACCTGACCTCTGACCTGACCTCTGACCTGACCTCTGACCTGACCTCTGACCTGACCTCTGACCTGACCTCTGACCTGACCTCTGACCTGACCTCTGACCTGACCTCTGACCTGACCTCTGACCTGACCTCTGACCTGATATCTGACCTGACCTCTGACCTGACCTCTGACCTGACCTCTGACCTGACCTCTGACCTGACCTCTGACCTGACCTCTGACCTGACCTCTGACCTGACCTCTGACCTGACCTCTGACCTGTCCTCCCCCTCAGTTCGCGGAGCACGTGTTCCGCACGTTCGACATATCTGACCTGACCTCTGACCCTGCCCTCCCCTCAGTTCGCGGAGCACGTGTTCCGCACGTTCGACGCCAACGGGGACGGCACGATCGACTTCCGGGAGTTCCTGTGTGCGCTCTCAGTGACCTCACGCGGCCGGCTGGAGCAGAAGCTCAAGTGGGCCTTCTCCATGTACGACCTGGACGGCAACGGCTACATCAGTCGGCCAGAAATGCTCGAGATTGTGACGGTGAGCGGCGGGCAGGGATGGACTGGAGTTAGGCAGGACATAGCTGGAGTTAGACAGGGCAGAGCTGGAGTTAGACAGGGCGGGCTGGAGTTAGACATGGCGGGGCTGGAGTTAGACAAGGCAGAGCTGGAGTTAGACAGGACAGAGCTGGAGTGAACATGGCGGGGCTGGAGTTAGACAGGGCGGGGCTGGAGTTAGACAGGGCGGGGCTGGAGTTAGACAGGGTGGGGCTGGAGTTAGACAGTGGCGGGGCTGGAGTTAGACAGGACATAGCTGGAGTTAGACAGGGCAGAGCTGGAGTTAGACAGGGCAGAGCTGGAGTTGGACAGGGCAGAGCTGAAGTTAGACAGGACAGAGCTGGAGTGAACATGGCGGGGCTGGAGTTAGACAGGGCGGGGCTGGAGTTAGACAGGGTGGGGCTGGAGTTAGACAGGGCGGGGCTGGAGTTAGACAGGGTGGGGCTGGAGTTAGACAAGGCGGGGCTGGAGTTAGACAGGGCGGGGCTGGAGTTAGACAGGGCGGGCTGGAGTTAGACAGGGCAGAGCTGGAGTTAGACAGGGCGAGGCTGGAGTTAGACAGGGTGGGGCTGGAGTTAGACAGGGCGGGGCTGGAGTTAGACAGGGCGGGCTGGAATTAGACAGGGCGGGGCTGGAGTTAGACAGGGCAGAGCTGGAGTTAGACAGGGCGGGCTGGAGTTAGACAGGGCGGGGCTGGAGTTAGACAGGGCGGGGCTGGAGTTAGACAGGACAGAGCTGGAGTTAGACAGTGCGGGGCTGGAGTTAGACAGGGCGGGGATGGAGTTAGACAGGGCAGAGCTGGAGCTAGACAGGGCAGAGCTGGAGTTAGACAGGGCGGGGCTGGAGTTATACAGGGCGGGGCTGGAGTTAGACAGGGCGGGGCCGGAGTTAGACAGGGCAGAGCTGGAGTTAGACAGGGCAGAGCTGGAGTTAGACAGGGCAGAGCTGGAGTTAGACAGGGCAGAGCTGGAGTTAGACAGGACAGAGCTGGAGTTAGACAGGACAGAGCTGGAGTTAGACAGGGCAGAGCTGGAGTTAGACGGTGGCGGGGCTGGAGTTAGGCAGGGCGGGGCTGGAGTTAGACAGGGCAGAGCTGGAGTTATACAGGGGTGGATGGAGTTAGACGGGGCGGGGCTGGAGTTAGACAGTGGCGATATGAGGGGGCTGTAGTTAGACAGTGGCGATATGAGGGGGCTGTAGTTAGACAGTGGCGATATGAGGGGGCTGGAGTTAGACAGTGGCGATATGAGGGGGCTGGAGTTAGACAGTGACTATATGAGGGGGCTGGAGTTAGACAGTGGCGATATGACGGGGCTGGAGTTAGACAGTGGCTATATGAGGGGCTGGAGTTAGACAGTGACGATATGAGGGATGGAGTTAGACAGTGGCGATATGAGGGGGCTGGAGTTAGACAGTGGCGATATGAGGGGGCTGGAGTTAGACAGTGGCGATATGAGGGGGCTGGAGTTAGACAGTGGCGATATGAGGGGGCTGGAGTTAGACAGTGGCGATATGAGGGGGCTGGAGTTAGACAGTGGCGATATGAGGGGGCTGGAGTTAGACAGTGGCGTTATGAGGGGGCTGGAGTTAGACAGTGGTGATATGAGGGGGCTGGAGTTAGACAGTGGCGACATGAGGGGGCTGGAGTTAGACAGTGGCGATATGAGGGGGCTGGAGTTAGACAGTGGCGATATGAGGGGGCTGGAGTTAGACAGTGGCTATATGAGTGGGCTGTGGTTAGACAGTGGCTATATGAGGGGCTGTGGTTAGACAGTGGCTATATGAGGGGGCTGTGGTTAGACAGTGGCGATATGAGGGGGCTGGAGTTAGACAGTGTCGATATGAGGGGGCTGTGGTTAGACAGTGGCTATATGAGGGGGCTGTGGTTAGACAGTGGCTATATGAGGGGGCTGTGGTTAGACAGTGGCGATATGAGGGGGCTGGAGTTAGACAGTGGCGATATGAGGGGGCTGTGGTTAGACAGTGGCTATATGAGGGGGCTGTGGTTAGACAGTGACTATATGAGGGGGCTGTGGTTAGACAGTGGCGATATGACGGGGCTGGGGTTAGACAGTGGCGATATGAGGGGGCTGTAGTTAGACAGTGGCGATATGACGGGGCTGGAGTTAGACAGTGGCTATATGAGGGGCTGGAGTTAGACAGTGGCGATATGACGGGGCTGGAGTTAGACAGTGGCGATATGAGGGGGCTGGAGTTAGACAGTGGCTATATGAGGGGGCTGGAGTTAGACAGTGGCGATATGACGGGGCTGGAGTTAGACAGTGGCTATATGAGGGGCTGGAGTTAGACAGTGGCGATATGACGGGGCTGGATTTAGACAGTGGCTATATGAGGGGCTGGAGTTAGACAGTGGCGATATGACGGGGCTGGAGTTAGACAGGGGCGATATGAGGGGGCTGGAGTTAGACAGGGGCGATATGAGGGGGCTGGAGTTAGACAGGGGCGATATGACGGGGCTGGAGTTAGACAGGGGCGATATGAGGGGGCTGGAGTTAGACAGTGGCGATATGAGGGGGCTGGAGTTAGACAGTGGCGATATGAGGAGACTGGTAGGCTGATGCTGAGCAGCAGTGGCCGTTTTTTTTTCTTCATTCCAGAGCTCTGCTTCTCACCGGACATTAGGCTTTCTGAATGCTTCTTGGTTGCTTTTGAGCAGATTTGAGATGCTGTTTAGAACATTGCTGAGTTAAATATATCCGTAAAAGGCATGCTTTAATTTGTCCACCATGTTTACTCCTTTCTCAAACGTTAACCGAGGCCAGCACATCCTACAAAGCCTGTCCCATTTCTCCAAATATACGAGGCTGGGGCGATAACTGATACACACCAGGAAGAGAACAGGCACCCAGGTAGGACCGAGGCCAGCACATCCTACAAAGCCAGTCCCATTTCTCCAAATATACGAGGCTGGGGCGATAACTGATACACACCAGGAAGAGAACAGGCACCCAGGTAGGACCGAGGCCAGCACATCCTACAAAGCCAGTCCCATTTCTCCAAATATACGAGACTGGGGCGATAACTGATACACACCAGGAAGAGAACAGGCACCCAGGTAGGACCGAGGCCAGCACATCCTACAAAGCCAGTCCCATTTCTTAAAATATACGAGACTGGGGCGATAACTGATACACACCAGGAAGAGAACAGGCACCCAGGTAGGACCGAGGCCAGCACATCCTACAAAGCCAGTCCCATTTCTTAAAATATACGAGACTGGGGCGATAACTGATACACACCAGGAAGAGAACAGGCACCCAGGTAGGACCGAGGCCAGCACATCCTACAAAGCCTGTCCCATTTCTCCAAATATACGAGGCTGGGGCGATAACTGATACACACCAGGAAGAGAACAGGCACCCAGGTAGGACCGAGGCCAGCACATCCTACAAAGCCTGTCCCATTTCTCCAATATATGAGGCTGGGGCGATAACTGATACACACCAGGAAGAGAACAGGCACCCAGGTAGGACCGAGGCCAGCACATCCTACAAAGCCTGTCCCATTTCTCCAATATATGAGGCTGGGGCGATAAGCTGCGATTAAATAAAAAACAGAAACTATCGACTGGTTCAGCCGAGTGAGACCGATGAGTCCGTCCGCTGGTAAGCCTTCTCAGACTTCTGTCCCGTTCTGTATGTCAGTGGTTAGTACACGTTTTGTCAGCCGGGAGCTGTGACGTCACGCCAGCTGACGGACCGTGCGATGTGTACCTGACGTGAATGTCTGCTGAAGTGGAGCATCTGGGACGAATCGCTGATTGTCTCTATTCACGTGAATGCACTTGATCTCAAATGCGTTTACTCGACTATTTAATTCAAACGTCTTTACGCTTTATTATCCGCCTTGTATTATTTCTTGAGCAACCATAAATTTGATGTGTTTCAATCATTTCCTCCAAACGGTTGGCGATTTTACAACGCTTTCTTTCTCCGTCGCCGGCTGACGAGACTATTGGTAGCGGCAATCTGCACGTACATGACGTAAGCGCAATTCTGGTATCTGGTTGGTGGTATCTACGAATCTGATTCTCTTCTTGGCGCTTACAAAACGCGTGTTGACGGAGCGAACGCTGCCATCCCTAACGTCTTAGTCACGGCGGCTGTCGCGATGAGCTCACCAATCCATGGCCTCCGATTGGCGGGGGCTCCGTGGGTGTGGTTGTCGTGTTCTCAGGGTGTTAGGCGTCAATTGACGGCCGTGCTGTGGCGTGGGGGCGGCTGCAGACCGGATAGTATCACGGTCACGTGTTCAGTGAGATCATACGCCGCTCTGGGCGGGTCAGATGTGATGACTACTGATAGTCAGTCCGGGCCAGTGTCAGCAGAGACGGGGAGGTAGCTGGGGCGTCAGCAGCACCGGGCCCGTGTCAGCAGAGACGGGGAGGTAGCTGGGGCGTCAGCAGCAGTGGTTAATGTGCTCGTCATCAGGGGCGTCGCCGAAAGTTTTTGAGTGTGTGCGGGGGTCGGCTGAAAGGACGAAAAAATATACACTCAATTTGTATGCGTGTATTTTACTTTGCTTTGCAGGATTTTTTTCTCAGGTGAATTTTCATGTTATAGAAGGTACTTGTGCGGCGCAAAATTTGTACGTGTTTGCCTGATAAAACTCAGAAATATAGGCGGTGGGCCTTGTAGAGGATAAGAAGCTAAAAATGTTATTCATTAAATTCAGCGCTACAACGAACTGAAGACGATGACGATGGCTTCGTTATGGCGATGGCCACCGATGTGACGCCGCGCGTGAAAAATGGGCACGGTGCACACTAAGGTCCGGCTTCTTTCTCCTCTAGCGTATGTTTGACGGCGAATTAAGAAACGACCATATATGCATTCAAACCGCATTACTGGGAGCTTCAAATTGATATATTGACGCATTGGCTCACCTAATGAAGCAAGTGAAGCAAGTGAAGCAAGTGAAGCAAGTGAAGCAAGTGAAGCAAGTGAAGCAAGTGTGAAGATACAGTAATCGACAGTTAGCAGGAAATCAAGTAGATCAAATTAAATAATCTAGCCGAGTTTTGAAAATGCCTATTGCAAGGCGCAAGAGAGCCAGAAAGTGTGGGAATACTTCTGACGAGAAGAAAGAGGAGAGAGAAGATACTAGAGAAGAGAAGGTAGATGCTGACAGAGAAGAGGATAGTGAAGAGAAGAGAGGTGTGATGAGAGAAGAAAAGAGAGAGGATAAGAGTGAAGATAATATAGAAGAGAAGATAGAAGAGAAAATAGAAGAGAAGTTAGGAGTGATGATCGAAGAGAAGCTGGATAAGAAGATAGAACAGATGATAGAAAGGAAGATACAAAAGATAAAAAAGAAGATACTAGATAAAATAGAAGAAAAGATAGACGAGATCATCGGAGTGATGATAGAAGACAAGATAGAAGAGAAATTAAAAAGTATGATGGAAGGGAAGATGGAGAAGGGAAGAGGGAAGAAGGGAAGAGAAGATGGAAGGAACATAGTAGAAACGATAGGAGAGAAGATAGAAGAGCAGAGTAGAGAGCAGCTTGGGGAGACGATAGAAAAGCTGATAGAAGAGAAGATAGAGAAGAAGAAAGAAGAGAAGATAGATGAAAAGAGAGATGGTTGGATAACTGTACAGGATAAGAATAGACAGCACATCCAGGGTAGCAAGAGGCATCGCATTCCCGGGGAGCAGGAGCATTGTGTTGCCCTATCGAACAGGTTCAGTGTCCTGGCGCCTGCCGAGGAACCTGAGAAGGAGAAGATTAGATATTTGATGATCGGTGATTCGCGGGTGAGGCTCCTTGGGAGAGTGTTTTGTGGGAGGGAGGACAGGTGTGCCGTCAAACCAGGAGTAAAAGTGTCCGAACTTGGCCCTATTATCCAGGACGAACTACGTGCGTGCGATCCCGAAACGATCATCGTACAAGTGGGGGTTAATGACGTTGGACCGAGGCGCAGCGTAAAGCTTGTACAGGAATATAGGCAACTGCTGCAGACGCTGAAGGAGGCTAGGAAGACTATCGTCATCACTGGCATCCTCCCTCGAGTTGCAGTCGGCACGGAGTGGTACTCCAGAGCCCTGTCAGCAAACCACTCTGTGAGTAAACTATGCTCGGCTATGGGGTTTGAGTTTGTCGACCTGTGGGATAAGTTTTATGGCAGCGACGTGTACTACATGAGGGATGGTTTGCATTTATCGGATGAGGGGGCGACAGTACTGGGGGCTGCATACGCAAGGGTGATTCCGGGAAACTAGTTGGGAGGGGGGGTCAGAAGACACAGGTAAAAGGGCATCGAGAAGTAGGCAATGGTGAAGGTTCAACTGATAAGGGGACGCATCAAAGTTATCATACCTGTAGCAGTAGTAGCAGTGGTAGAGAGCTACCTAAATGTAATATTGGATGTATAATGTTAAATGCACAGAGCATTAGATCAAAATTTGATGAGTTCAGATGCTATGTTGGTATTCAAAAACCGGATATTATTTGTGTAACAGAAACATGGGTTAGTGAGGAATTTTGTGATGATAGGCTACAGGACTTCGAACTACAAGGTTACAACATGTTTTCGTACTGCAGGAAATCACGGCAGGGTGGCGGGGTATTTGTATACGTCAACAGTTTATACGTTGCTACGAGAGTTGATGATCCATTAAAAGCGAAGGACGTAGAATCAATTTGGATAGACGTTAAAATTGGTGCAGGTAATAGGGACAACTTAAGAATAGGAGCATTCTACAGACCAGGTAATCTTTTGAGAGTGCCTCAAGTTGAAGCAGACCGAGTGATCTGCGAAGAAATTCGTAATAATTTTAAAACACATTGTCTGATTATGGGGGATTTCAATTTACGAGGGTATGAAGGCAGGGTAGAGACCAACGAGTGTATGATGTTTAGGCAACTTTTTGAAGAGGAACTTTTTATGCATCAGTTTGTCACTGAACCAACTAGATTATGTTCAATTCTTGACCTAGTCTTCTCTGACAACAGAGAACTAGTGAGTGATGTAACCATCGGTGAGGGACTCGGTAAAAGCGATCATAGTATAGTAAACTTTAATATCTCATCTAATGTTAAGCTCAAAGATAATCTCCTTCTGGTTCCAAATTTTAATCAAGCAGACTTTGACAAATTGAGAAATGAACTTGCCCAGATCGATTGGAACAGTGGGTTTGAAAGATTAGATACATGTGAATCCTGGAATTATTTTAAGACTATATTGAAAGCAGTTCAGAGTAGACACATACCATTTAAGTATAAACGTAGTAGAAAAAACGATAGACCTCCCTGGCTTACACCAGAAGTTAGAAATGCCATCAAAACGAAAAGAGCTGCATTTAAGAAAATGAAGGGATCACCAATTGAGTCAAATAAGAGAAGTTACCAAAAAAGTAGGGACGAGGTAAAGAGAAGAGTCAGGGCAGCAAAAAGAGCAAAGGAAATAGACTTGGCAAAGAACTGCATTGCCGACAGCAAGAGATTTTTTAGTTTTTACAAAATGAATAACGTTTCAAAAAGTATTGGTCCACTTAAAGTAAATGATATGTTGGTAAGTAAAGATAACGAAATGGTGGAATTGTTGAGTAATCAGTTCAGTTCCGTTTTTACAATCGAAGACCAAAGTGGTATCGCATTACTTCATCCTCCGCCAGTAACGGAGGATACTTTGGGAGAGCTGGGCAATATAAGTAGTGATTTAGTTAGTGCATATTTAAAAAAGATAAAACCTAATAAGGCGGAGGGACCAGATACTATATATGCAAGGGTTTTAAAAGAATGTGGAAGAGAGATATCTGTTCCATTGGCTATAATATTTTCCAGATCACTAAAAGAAACAAATATTCCACTTGACTGGAAGAGTGCAAACGTAGTTCCTATATTTAAAAAGGGGGATAAAAGTAAGGTAGAAAATTATAGACCTGTCAGTCTTACCTCCTTAGTTTGCAAAGTACTGGAATCAATCATTAAAGATAAAATAGTAGAATATTTGGATGAATATAAAATCATTAGGGAAAATCAGCATGGCTTCAGGAAGGGTTATTCGTGCTTGACCAACCTTCTGCAGTTTTTGGATGTGGCAACCGATAGTTTTGATAGGGGTGAACAGCTTGATGTAGCGTATCTTGATTTTAGTAAAGCTTTTGATAAGGTTCCCCATAAAAGATTAGGATTACAACTGAAAAGCCACGGAATAAGCGGCAAGGCGCTTGATTGGATCGAGTTTTGGCTCTCAGGACGGCGGCAAAGAGTTTTACTAAATGGGGTCAAATCTGAATGGAGAGATGTGCGTAGTGGGGTGCCTCAAGGCTCAGTTTTAGGCCCATTGTTATTTTTAATATTCATTAATACAATCGAGAATGGTGTAGACAGTAAAGTGTTAAAATTTGCTGACGATCTTAAAGTTTTCAGGGTTATTAGGAGAGATAACGACCAGGATCTTTTCCAGTCGGATCTGGATAGGTTGGTTGAATGGTCAGAAACATGGCAAATGGAATTTAATATTAACAAATGTAAAGTTATGTATGTAGGCCGAGTAAAAAGAAGAACTTCATACAAAATGGGGGGACAGGAGATGTCACAGACGGTAATGGAAAGGGACCTAGGGGTAATAGTTAACAGTAAGCTGTCTGCATCTGACCAGGTAACCAAAGCTAGAAAACAGGCGCTAAGGATGCTTGGTGCCATTTACAGGAATGTTTCTTATAAAAGTGCTGAGGTGATAACTAAACTGTATTGTGCATTTGTTAGACCACATTTAGAGTACTGTGTTCAAGCTTGGTCTCCAACGTATGAGAAAGATTGTTGGTTACTAGAAAGGGTACAAAAACGGGCAACGAAAATGGTTAACGGTATTAGTAATTTAGAATATGAGGATAGGCTTAAAACATTGGATATGTTCTCACTTAAATACAGAAGATTGAGGGGGGATCTCATTGAAGTTTTTAAGTTTGTAAATGGTCAACAGATTGGGTATTTAAAGAACTTGTTTGATTTTGATAGAGAGAAAAGAGGGCGATGCCATCAGTATAAACTTATTGTTAAACAAAGCAGGACTAGATTAAGACAGTCGTTTTTCAGTAGAAGGGCTGTGAGCCATTGGAACAATTTACCAGGTGATGTAATCAGTGCAGCCACATTAGTTTCTTTCAAAGCTGGGCTCGACAAATATTTTGCGGGAAAGGGTTTTGTTTATAAATATTCCTGGGATTAGTCTTAGTTATAGTGATACACATATGCGAATATACATAAGAACATAACAAATTGAAATAGGTTGCTTACAAGAAAGGGATTATTTTGAGAAGGAAGATTGTGTATGTGTGGGACTAGTGTAATTACAACGTTTGTATGGATTGAATGTCTTGTGAATGTAGATTGCTAAATTCTGAGGTTCGTGTGTGCAGGACGATGTATATGTACTGGATGTTAAATTCTGAAAATGGTTAGTGTGTATTACATGATATGGTGCCCTGCGAGGCAATGTATGTGGCCGTTCATGTCCGTTGTCACATGTGTGCCGTTCACGTCCATGTGTGCCGTACAACCCAGGACGGGCCCATGAGGCTCTTTGTTGTACTGAAAATTTATGTCTTTATGTCTTTATGTCTAATCCATTGGCTGCTTTTAAGCAACAATCAGTTTTTACCACCACAAAGCGCTAAAAACGGATTTTGGCTAAAAGCAGTCAAATTTGATTGTTAACTAATTCATTTAACAAATATTTACATTGTGGTTTATTTTTGTATTAAAAATAAAATGAGTTATGGGAAGAATTATTTGTTAATTAACATTGCATCGGAATACAAACTCCGACTATACAAATACATCTTGGTACGCAATTAGAGTAAGCAGAATTTTCCCATTTACCGGATGGCGTAGCATAATGATAACAGCAGAACTACTCTCAAAAGAAAGATCGTGGAATTTATCGACCATTTTTTCACCTAACCTAGCCGATTTCCTACGTCGTAAAGAAAGAAGGTTCACTGCACATTGCTTAAGACATCGTTGACCGCTGCAATTCTATCGTCATGCGGTTTGTTCCGCGCGGAGGCGCCCCTCACATCATAGCGCAATCGGTAAGGTGCGGTGTACTTTGAATGCTGGTGATTCCTGTTAGAATTTCTCGATATTTTTTTCTTCTCTTCCGGCAGCTATACTTATGTATAAACTAAACCATTACCTTAACAACCTGGGCAATGTAACAACCTCACCAAGAAAATAACTTCAACAGTAAAACAACGTCAACGATCAATGCAGTTTCTGAAATTCAGAACCTCTGACCCACTGGAATTACAAGTTTATAATTGCAAACATTTCCTCACTTCCGTCAACCTTTGAGAAATATAACATGTGCAATTGCAAACATTTCTACAAACAATATCTGTGTAAACTAGTTGTCTACTAGTTGTCTACTGTTGTAAACTAGTTGTAAATAGTAAATTGAGATTTACTGCCCTGAAGTTTTGTGAAATCCAAACTACAAACATGTGTACAAAATATTTGTAATAACAGAAATTCTTTGCAATTACACACTTTTTTGCTTTGTGAAATTGGCCTCAGGCCATGAAAGTTAAGAGGTTTATTCTGGTGGAAAATCACCTAATGATTGCAAACATTTCCTCACTTCCGTCAACCCTTGAGAAATATAACATGTGCAATTGCAAATATTTCTACAAACAATATCTTTGTAAACTAGTTGTCTACTAGTTGTCTACTAGTTGTCTACTGTTGTAAACTGGTTGTAAATAGTAAATTGAGATTTACTACCCTCAAGTTTTGTGAAATCCAAACTACAAACGTGTACAAAATATTTGTAATAACAGAAATTCTTTGCAATCACAAACTTTTTTTGCTTTGTGAAATTGGCCTCAGGTCATTAAAGTTAAGAGGTTTATTCTGGTGGAAAATCACCTAATGAGATAAGGAATCGGTGATCTAGTAACAGACGAAAGCGGATGAACATATTCCAAGGTCAACGCTAAAGTCATATTGAGCTTGACGACCAACATCCCCTGAAAACGACGATCCGCTGGCAGCTGCAATCCTGACCCGCATGTGAGTGACCTTTAATTTTATTCGGCAGCATTAACTCTGTCCCACTCCACATTCATCAATGCAATCATGACTCGGTACACTCATGCATTATGCATTAGAGGTGCCACCTTTCTACCCGCTTACCCACGAGACGTGGGTAGTTACTACCCACGTGGGTAGTTGTGGGTAGCACAAGCCATCATTTAGCTGAAGTGGGTAGTTGGCGAGGAGCATAATATTCAACTTTTCAAAAAAGGAAAGTTTTAAACCTTATTTAAGTGACTGCGCTTTCATTTCAGCAATATCATTCAAGTTTATTGCATGCATTTGCATAATTTAAAGGTTTTTACTTTAGTTTTCTTCAATCCCAAATAGTACAATTTATGTTGCGGGTATTTGTGGGTAGTTGACAGCTTATTTGAGCACGTGGGTAGTGGTGGGTAGTTGAACAGTGTTTGCGGCGCGGCGCCGGTAGTCTCAGGCCTGAAAAGTGGCAGCTCTATTATGCGTGCTGTCAAGCGATCTAGTGGTGTACCCTCATGAGTCGAATGATAAGTACCAGCGGGTTGCAGCTGTTGGTATTTCGATCTGTGCTCTTCCGACTCTGTGGTGTGGGTTAAGCTGCCATTGGCCTCTTCGTGACCAATTCTAGTAACGGTCCAAAGGAAGTCATTCCGAAGCTGATGCAGCCACGCTGGACTGTAACCGTGGTGTCTCCCGCCACAGACTGCGTTTGTCAGTAAAGTGTCATTCATCGTATCGGAACGGACGCTCATCTATCGCTGCGGGCCAGCTGCGAGTGAGCTGTGTTTCGGTGCCCGTGACCTTGACCCCGACCTCGCCCCGTCTGACGTGACATTGACCCCGACCTCGCCCCGTCTGACGTGACCTTGACCTCAACCCCGCCCTGTTTGCCGTAACCTTGGCCTCGACCCCTCCCCATCTGCCGCAGGCCATCTACAAGATGGTGGGCTCTGTGGTGAATTTAACCTCGACCCCGCCCCGTCACCCGTGACATTGACCGCGACCCCGCCCTGTCCGCCGCAGGCTATCCACAAGATGGTGGACTCTGTGATACATATGACCTTGACCTCAACCCCGCCCCGATAAATATGGCCGGTGACCTTGACCTCGACCCCGCCCCGTCTGCTGCAGGCGATCTACAAAATGGTGGGCTCTGTTATGAAGATGCCCGAGGACGAGTCCACGCCGGAGAAGCGTACCGACAAGATATTCCGCCAAATGGACAAGAACCACGACGGCCGGCTGAGCCTGGACGAGTTTATAGAGGGCGCCAAGAGCGACCCGTCCATCGTGCGGCTACTGCAGTGCGACCCACAGTCGCAGTAGCGTCCACCGCCGCACGGGAGAGGCTAGATCAGGACACCAGAGAACGCCGGAGTGGCGCCCGAGGCGGGGAAACCCGAGCTCCGAGGCTGTGGGGCAGTGAGCGAATCCGCGGCGCCGCCGGGACGCCGGCAGGACAGGTCTGACAGAGGGTGCCGGCTCCTCGGTGCGACGGTGCCGGCTCCTCGGTGCGACGGTGCCGGCTCCTCAGTGCGATGGTGCGTCAGCGTGCTGATGCTGGTGCTGGTGCTGGTGCTGGTGATGAGGCTACGGAGGGTGACTGCTGGTGCATCAGTGCGGTCCTGTGCAGTGCCAAGTTTGCGCGGCGGCGCGGCGGGAGGAGCCTGGCAGCTGAGGGGTACGGACCCGGACAGTGGCGGTGTGTGCGGGGCGGGGACAGTGGCGCCGTCTATCTGAGCTGGGTGCACAGTGGCGCCGCCTATCTGAGCGGGGTGTACAGTGGCGCCGCTTATCTCAGTGGGATGTGTACAGTGGCGCTGCCTATCTCAGCGGAGGCCTCCCGCCGCAGACCGGGGCAGGGCGGGACGGGACGGGACGTGTGCCTTATTTAGTTGGGGCGCGGTGAGTCGCGAAGAGGCGTACGAGCCGGTCTGACTGGCCAGGACTCGAGTAACGGGTTCATCTCAGTGGGCACGGGACGAGACTGCCGGTCTTGGTGGACAGATCTGTTGGCTGCCTGGGAGGGAGGGAGGGAGGGAGGCAGAACGGCAGTGGCCAAGACGCGGTACAAAGTTACGATATGATTTAAAGGGATACTATAAAATGATTTGAAGATTCCTTTCATTGAACATGTCTTAGGTTGTATATTATTATTGCTTGTAAATTATTGTTTATGTTGTTAATTAAAGGGACTGTCTCACCTTTTTTAAAGTTGTTGAATCACTTAATTGTATGTTTACATGTCAGGCGAGGTCAGCTGAACATGTTCGTGAACTTTTCCCGAAAATGTGTTTATCTTTGAAGATATTAACTTTTAGTTTAAGCGGAAAGTTGGGTTGGTGACGTCATATGATTTTGTTTTTAATAACGGAAATCCTTTGTGCTGCCAAATGTATGGCACAATTTTTTGTCGACATCTATTGCGCATAAAAATCGAACCACCCGGTTATAGATTAGTGGATTGAGATTGAGAAATGAAAGACTAAAATATTCCAAGCCTGACCTTAAAACAAGTCGACTATCATTACCATTTGGGTAAAGAGAGATGACGCTGTCGGTTTAGAGGCCCGATTCAAATACACATGGGTCTTATTTTTTACAGACTTAAAAATAAAACTCTAATATCTTTTTGATTAGATCATTGTGGTTGTTTTAACTGATATCCTACTGAATTTAAATGCCAAGCCTTAACAATGGCTATCTCAACTCAAATATAATGTTAAGGTGGGATAGTCCCTTTAAATTAAATTATTATTTTTTATTTAAAAAAAAAAACGGAAAAGCGAAGCGGCAATTCCTGTATGAGGTCTTTGAACTGCAGGTTCAGAACCTTAGCAAAACAGCGTTTGTGATGTTTTTCATAGCATGCCTTTGAACGTGTCCGTGACTTTGTAGCGTGTTGCTGCCATGGCCCGTCTCTGCGGGGGTGTCTGAGAGCGAGTGGTCCGGCTCGGTTCGCTGGCCGGCCGGGGAGATTACCGTGTCCTCTGTCCCAGTCCTCCACCGCCTGCCGCCGCTGCCTGACGCGCGCTCTCTTTCACCGTAGCTAGCCGGTATTATGATTGTGTTGTGGCGGCGTGTCGTGTGTGTGTCTCCCTGTGTTGGCGGCGCCGGGCGGTGCCGTCCGTCGCGCCCCGTTCCGTTCCCGGCGGCCTGCCATGCCGCGATCCTGAGAGGAGCGATACCGGAGTGACACAGAGAGAGAGAGAGGGAGAGCTCCGGTTGTCCTGTTTATACGGCGTGTGTCGGGCGGGGCGGCGTGTGTCGGGCGGGGGCGGCGGCGGCGTGATCCGCCCGCGGTCGGTGCCGCCGCGCCCCGCCTGGGAAGTGATGGTCTGACGCTTGAAAAGTGATCGCCTGTCCGCCTGCCTTTCCGCCTGGCCGGCTGCCTGCCCATTCTCACAACGTACTGGTTCGCACCGTCTTTCCTTGCCGAATATAGGTGAATTGCAAATGTTGTCCCATGTGAAATGGCCTGAGACTGTGGTACATGCTCAGAGATACTATCTGAGAATGTAGTACTGCTGGTGCTGGTGATGGTGCTGGTGGCCATTTCGTTTATTCTCAATTCTGGTGCAATGCAAGTTCGTGCATTCGAAATCGGTCGCGATAAATTGTTCATGGCAGACGATCATGCTGCTACGTGCAGCGCCATCTATCGGCAGGAACCGAAGCTGTGCTGTTGGAAACGTCCGGTAGAGTAAAACATAGTGGCCTCAAAGTAGAGTAAAGTGATCTCAACGTTCCATATCTCAGTCTGCGGCGGAGTGCAATGCAGCGCTAAGTAAGCACAACTGATGGCTGTCCGCCCTGCTCATTTGATGCAACCAAATTGAATTAATGATAGTAAAACACACTGCGCCGACTCGAATATCAAGTATGCTATTGCAGTGGCGGCTCGTGGTCCTCAAAGTACCTGAGGTCCATGTCCAGAAGTTGCAACGGGTAGGAGCAGCAGCAGTGCCAGAAGGCAGAAATAGTTCACCTTGGAAATTTTCCAACACGATTTGATTATATTTTTAATACAATTTATTTGTATATTGTCAAAAATGGCCTTATATCGCGCCGATACAGGACAGAAGGCCGTACATTTTTTTATTGTTTATCAAAACAATATGCATACTCTCCGAGTCAGAGTCTTGACGTCACGCGCATGTAAAAAATGGTTCAGCAAATCAGATTCGAAAGTAGTCGCGTACAGATAAACTCGCATTGGAGATGTGGCAACCGGCGGCCGGCGATTCGCTTGCTAGCACCAGCTGCAAGCTGATTGGCTGATGGCTGATGGTATTGGAAGAATGACAACACCATCACTAAACGGCTGGTGCACTCGGCTCTAGAGCCCCCACCTGTCGCGGCGAGAGAAGGTCCTGTCGCACGTGCGACAGTGGACTGCCTGGTCGATGCACTACTAAAAATGTAGTCTATCAGATCACTTGTGTGAGGTGCGCTACCTCTCACTCAAACGAACCACCTCCGACATACGTAGGGGAAACAAAACGGTGCGTCAGATACCGGTTCGATGAACACTTTAGAGACGGGGTGAATCGCACTCAACAAACCCCATTCGGGGAACACATGAGTCAATGCCACCCTAATGAGTCAGAGCCTCGGCTATCCATCGCTATACTCCGTCGATGTAAAGACGCTGCAGACCGGAAGATAGCCGAGGCTCTGGCCATTCGAGACAGACAGCTCAAACTGAATAGTCAGTTTGATACCTGGCAGCTGTTAGGACCTTGAAGTGTGTTCCTGGGGCTGGCGGTGTGACAATCTGTGGCTCCTTTGTATCGCCTAGCATAGCACTAACATTTTAGTGCTAAAGTTGATACTCGTATACTGTTTGTAAATGACTGTAAATATGTGAGTGATGCAGCTATGTAATTCTTTTGGATGGCCTTTGTTCGTGTTGAGGTGGAGGGGTTCGGTTTAATGCAGGGAGAGATTTACTGGTGTTTCACCATTGAGGTTTCATCAATTCTGATGAAGCCGCAATGGTGAAGTGTTAGTTTGTACTCTCTTTGTATGTTTCGAGTTGGTCTGCTATAACCCTATTTGTAACAGGGAGGGGGGGGGGCGGATTCCGCCCCTCCCCCCTCATGTTTCTCGCAGATATATCCAGAACAGCTGGGAGCAGGCCCATGACATTTTGGGACTTTCCCAAAATAGATTTTCACATATGGAGTCAAAATTTTGAGTTCTTAACCTGAACAGGGGCGGTTCCAGGGCACGGTTTTGGGTGGGTTCGGTGGCGACATTTGGCGATAATACGGAAATGCGATCTTCACGGTTTCTTCCTAACTGCCTCAAGTATGGAGGAGCTACATCGGTTTACGGTGATTGCAACAAGTGCAAATTAGTTGATGTTAATAAAATATCATACAAATTGCATGACCGAGGCAGTTTCAGGGGCTTGAAAAAGGTGGGTTTCCAGGAAGTATTCAATGCTTAGCGGGAAGCCAATAGAGCAATGTAAGGGGATTTATAGCTATCAAGATGTAACAGATAGCTTCTGCTTCCATTATTTTCATAATTTATTACATATAGAGTTTCAGGGGCGTGTTCAGGCACATGAAAAGGGGGGTGACTGGCATGGTGATGACGATATTACAGCGATTACGGCGCAACAGGCGGTTAGCTTATAATGATATATGCACATATGAGGCCAGAAAAGGGAATAAAGTCATTTTTTTGCAGAGGCGCGCTCAGGAATGGAAGAAAGGGGGTCATATTATTGCAAGGAAACTAAGAGGCATGGGCCTACAATGACATAACATACTGCAGTTTTCGGATGAAACACGCACCACAGGGTACTCTACGAACGATTATAAGATAATAGGCGAGTCCAGGTAGGGTAAAACGGGGGTAAGCAATGTTCATTGAAGTTGTAAGTGAAATAGTCACTGTTGATTAGTTAGTATCATAATAGCGGATAATATACTTATCAAAAGGTCTTTCACCTCCCCAGTTTGGATCCTGGATACGCCTATGATGAAATACAACATGCAAAAAGGAACTATCTACGATCAGTAACTTATTTATAGTGCTGGGTAGCAACTTGCCTGCGGTTAATATTTTTTCCCGATTTGACCTCCCTTTTTCACTAACCTGGTACCGCCTATGGCAAAAATATGATTTATAACTGTTTTGTCTAATGTCACAATAACATACCATTTCATTTATAAAAAAACAACATCAAAAAATGGTTTTATTACGCATTAATTCAACCCCATATTGAGTGACCTGCACACGCCTATGATTTTTGAATTTTCAAAAGTCACCAACATATATCAATTTCCAATTCAATCTCTATCGATTCCTATTGATTGTGTTAAAATCGGTTGATAAACATGACAGCTGTGTTGGATCACAAATACCACTAACATTTGTAGTTTTTGCCCCCCTGTTGCCGCCCTATCAAAAATTTAGATTTGTATGTTATTTAGAAATGTAGATCGTGTTGAGGGGAACCAAACGCCGTTTAATTTGTGAAAATCGGACGGGTAGATCTCGAGATCTCCGGGGAGGGGCGGAATCCGCCCCCCCCCCTGTTACAAATAGGGGTAGCCAGGAGCCTGTTACAAATAGGGTTAACGTGAACAAAGGCTATATAAACAATTATTATAAAGTGTGGACAATTTTCTTTTGGCGGCTTTGTATAAATAAGGGTCACGTGTCATATTGGATGGTTGGAAAGCTGTGTTTGAATTGTGTTAACTCTGATGAAGCCGCAATGGTGAAATATTGGTTAATATATCTCTCTTTTTAATTTTCGAATTTATCTACTTTACCATGAGAAAAGGCTATATAAACACGATTTATAAAGTAACTCTCATAATGCTCATGACAGCCATCAACATAAATGGCAGGGGAGTTAAAGAGAAATAATGACTCTTTTCCACAAAAATGGAGTTAGCACTTGAAATCGCCAGACGAGACCAAAATATATTGTAAATTCATCACATTTTGCATGAAAACTTTCCTACAGAAATATATTTCAAGTTAAAGTTGATAAGCGTTCCACACTTTTAACGACCGGTACTTGCAAGTACTTTTGGTCCTCATCAAACTGCGGGCTTTTCCCGTATTGTTTTTTTACGCAATGGAGTGGAAAATATATTGTGCGTTCTGCTTGTTGTGATTATATGCCCGGCGATCTTCTAAAACTAACAGCGATTGGAAAAAGTGGCAATAAAATCGGAAGCTCATCGATGCACATCAACGGCGGCATAGTTAGTGGTTGCGACCCTCAATTTTTGAAAATCTATTCATTTGTTTTCAACATTAGGAGTATTGTATAATTTGCTGTGGCTGTATATAACACTATGCTTTATATTATCATGAAAAATAATATTTTTTATCTCCAAAAAACTAACAAACAATAACACAAAACTGGCAATTAAATCGGAAGCTCATCGATGCACATCGACGGCGACCTATTTAGCGTCGGCGATTTGTTTACAAAGTCATTGTCATGCTTCTTGGCGCACTTAACCATTGTGGCGAGTTGTTCCTGATTAGTATACCCAAGTCCCGTTGCAGGCTTGGTTAATGACGTCATTGGTGCCATTCTTGTGTAGCATTGCAAAATATATCTGATTTTGAGTTGAAAACTAATTAAAGACTTATTCAAATTATTGTTTTTATGTTTGAATTTTCTTGTTAATCATTATTAAAGGTATTTTATCAATGTATTTCATAGTAGTTGACACTTCAGAAACTTGTGACGTAATAATATTGTATCCAATATGCATTGCCCTCACCTTTTGCTATTGTGGCGCAGTGCCGAGTGCTTCGCGAATACTAGCTTGCCTGGGGTTCAATTCATTCCGCCCTTATTTTATTCACGTTGGTATAGCTTGCATGTTGTTGTAATTCATGACTTATACTGATAGTCAATCATGCATCACGGATGCTTCACGGATTGCTTCACGAATCAGAGCGCTGCTCGAACGCACGCTAGTAGCGCTTTCGTTCTCCATGGCAACCAGGCGTGAGCCAATGAAAAGCCAGAACGTATTCCCTTTTTGGCTTTTGATTGGCTGACGCCTGGTTGCCATGGAGAACGAAAGCGCTACTAGCGTGTGTCCGAGCAGTGCTCAGTTTGATCGGAAACATCATAGAGCCTCCAAAAATGCCGCACTCGATGTAAACAATGGTAGGGAAGGACGAATTTGTCAATGACCTTCATGAAGTACACAAGGTACTTGTTTTGTATTTTTTTTCCAAACTTGCAACTTTGAATTTGGGAATAGTTTTATTTAATTCTTAAATTTAAATAAAATAATTTTAAAACCATAACGGTAGCCTAAGAAATTGTTGCTAACAAAATAAAAAGGTCATTATTTCCCTTTAAACAAAGAAAACGGCCAAAAGACTGTCCAATTTAAATTGTATGGTATTGAGATGCACACACAAATTAGCTGAGCATGGGATATAAGGAGGGTATAAGGATTGTACAGACTTTCCGACCTTGCTTGATGTGAAATGCGGCTCCTTTCTCCAGTATGAAATTTACAGAACTAAACAACAGCAAATCTTGAAGGCCATCACCGATCTAACTTTCTTGAGTCTGCCTCTGCAACCTAACTTATGATGGTCCTTGACACGGCTTCTTGTCATCCGTACGAATTTAGCAAAGTAAACAAACAACAAATCTTCCTGGGCCTCGTTTCATAAAGCGGCGTACCCTACGAACCTACGTAGTTGACGCCGATTTTGGCGTAGCCTACGCCGATTCCGTTTCATAAAGAAATAACCGGCGTAAGCTACGCCATTGAAACTACGCCGCTTCATTTACGTCAAAACACTGAATTGTTCGTAGGTTCGGCATTTGCGTTTCATAAAAGGGCGTAGCTTATGTCAAATAATATTTCAGGGCCTTGATTTTCTGTCAAAAACTACGCAAGGATTTGTGGCGTTGTTTTAGTGCTCCGATGGCCTTGAAAGTTGTTTTGATTGCCTTGCTGGCATATTTTGCGAGCCTGGCGGCGGATATAAGAGGCTGGTGTGATGATTTTACATTGAAACTTACTTCAAGAGCAAGAGCATATATTTATGTGAAGCACAAAACTGAAGTATCAGTTGAATCTCTGAAGAATGTGAGTTTCTCAAATACCATGTGGACCACCTCATGACATACATGTGTTTGTAAGAATTGATTTATAATTCACTGTAGTCTCATATCATTTGTGCAATGTTATAATAGATGGCAAGCATTGTTTTCAATGAATTAACATGATTTAAGGCGGCCGCACACTAGGCCATTCGGCGCGCGATATACTGCGACATTCCGCATCGGAAAATCGCGGCGATACGGCGGAATATCGTCCTTGTTCCGGCGGATTCGGCGCTGTCTGCTCGCGAGATTCCTCCCCGCCGACCTACAGCATGTCGCAACCTGTGCCTACAGCCTGTGCCAAGGTAACTTAATGATTGCCATTTTTCGACGAAGATGTAAGTTTAAAACCACGAAACTTTTACATAATCAATGTTACAGCGGCAAGAGCATGCTGTGCAAAATTTGTACCTCTGCAATGCATAGATTCGCCACTGTTAGCCTGATCAATTTTGCTGTCTGCGGCTCCGCGGCGTTCAGTAGCGGAAAAAAGCTCGTTCGAATCAGCTTTTTTCCGCTGGTCCGCAGATGGCCGGCCGACGACATTCGTCCGCGATTTTTAACGTTTCGGCTGACGCGAAGGCGGAAAGTCGCTAAAGATGCGCGGAAAGTCGTAGCGATATCGCGACCTCCGCGCACCGAATGGCCTAGTGTGCGGCCGCCTTTACAAGACTTCTCGATAACGGTGGGGCTGGCGTCACCGTCGCGGCCGGGCAATCAAATCAAGGTTCAAGGTTACTATCACCGTTGTTGGTCTGGAGTCATGGGGAAGCTTTATGACGTCACCAGATTCTGGCTACGAGCGAATCTTAGGCTGACCCGATCGGACTTAATGGCTACGAGCAGTAGGTTTCGTCCCGATCGGACTTAATGGCAACGAGCTGTAGGCCGACCCGATCGGACTTAATGGCTACAAGCTGTAGGCCGACCCGATCGGACTTAATGACTACGAGCTGTAGGTCGACCCGATCGGACCTAATGGCGGGGTTAAGTTAGGTTAGATTAGGTTAGTTTAGTTTCATTAATTCCGATCGGTTCGGTCTACCGCTCGTAGCTATTAAATCGGGGCGGCCTAAGATTCCCTCGTATCTGGTGACGTAATAAAGCTTCCGTATGACTCAAGACCAACAACAGTGATAGTAACCTTGAACCTTTATTTGATTGCCCGGCCGCGACGGTGACGCCAGCCCCACCGTTACCGGCTTCTCTGACCAGTAGTAGTGAGCAAGGTGATGGCTTAAAGGAAATAGTTCACCTTGGAATTTTTTTACCAAACACGATTTGATTATATTTTGTAATACAATTTCTTTTTATATTGTCAAAAATGGCCTTATATCGCGCCAATTCAGGACAGAAGGCCGTAAATTTGTATTGTTTGTCTAAATTATATGCATACTCTCTGAGTCAGAGTCCTGACGTCACGCGAATGTAAAAAATGGTTCAGCCAATCAGATTCGAAAGTAGTCGCGTTAGGATAGACTCGCATTGGAGATGTGCCAACCGGCGGCCGGCGGTTCGCTTGCTAGCACTAGCAGCAAGCTGATTGGCTGATGGCATAGCATCTGCCCGGGCTAGAACCAGTACAACATTCTTTCGCCAGCACCGCATTCCTTCGCCAAAAATTAAATATCTTCGGCTCGAGAGTCTTTTCAGTCAAGACAACTTGCAGATAGGGGTTTCCTAACACGGGCTACAACACTCTATCTCAGTTTAAAACTAATGTTGAAGGTGAACTATTTCCTTTAATGCCGATTGGCAGTTGGGTATCATACTTATGGTGTTTTTCATGGTTATTTGTATTGTGGTTTCTTTTGTATATTAGCCACACTAATAATTTGAATTAACATGTAACAGTTAATGACCATGATACAGGGAGACACAAGTGTTGTGTTTCGGTTCGTTTCGTCTAGGTCGCGGAAACAGTAAACACTCGTGCCAGATATATTGCTGTGCCGGACATAGGGACGCAACTGACGCTGAGGCGCCCGTGACCCCGCCCGGCGTCCCTCGAGCCAGACAATGCCCTCTGGCTATGCGCCGGCAGAGGCGCGCTCAGGGACGGAGCTGGCGGTCGCGAGACAGGGGCGACTCCAGGCAATACAGTACGGGGGTTAGGCTACAACATAGCACCTCCCCCAAGACGATGGCTTAATTGCAGAAAGTAAATCGTCTTTTAACAAAGCACGCGCACAGCGAAGCAAATACGGCGACAGCACTAATCGCAGTACGTGGTGGTGCCCCAACGAACTGTCAGGCGCTGGGGCGGCCGCCGTGAGCGGCAGCTGCGGCGTGGCGCCGGCGGTGCCGCTGCTGCTGGCGCTGCTGCCGACGTCACTGCTGCTGGCACCGCTGCTGACGTCATCGCTGCTGGCGCCGCTCGGGGTGCGTCAGTTACCTGTCGGCCGAGGGTTTGGCGATCGGCGGTTGCGGCGGCCGGCGCTCCGGTGGCGATCAGGGGCCGGTACGGCCGCAGGAACCGCCGGTTCCGCCAGTATACCCGGCCACTCGCCGTCTTGACTAGGTAGGTACGGCGTTGGCCGATGCCGACGATGATTCCTGTCCGGTCCCAGCGACCGGTGGCGGTGTCCTGGAGATCTACACGGGCGCCGATCTGCAGTTTAGAGAGCTGGCGCGCTGACGCATCGTGGTAGCGCGCCACCTGCTCCCGAGTCGCGGCGGACTTGGCCTCGCACTCTGCTGTTGCGCGCTGCCACTCGGGCGCGAATGCCCGGTGGTGTGTTGGCACACCCGACCGAATCGGGTGCCCGAACAGAACCTGGGCTGGAGACCTGCCGTCGGCTCTCGGCGTGTTCCGGAGCTCAAGAAGTCCCTCGCTCAGCTGCTCATCGTCCAGCCGGCCTCGGGAAGACGCGGTGAGAATCAGCTTCTTCACCGCTTTGACGGCGGCCTCCGCGTGGCCGTTGGACCGCGGATACCGCGGTGATGACACCTCGTGCCGTACCTCCCAGCGGCTCAGAAACCGGCGCAGGGTGCCCGACGTAAACTGCGGGCCACCGTCGGTTCTGATCACGACTGGGACGCCCGTCTGGGAAAACAGCATCCGCAGCTCTTTGGTGAGGTGCTCGGCCGATGCAGTCCGAGGGCAGATGGCCTATGCAGTCTACGGCCAGCCGGAGAGTCGGTCCGCGTACACGAGGTAGGTCTGTCCGGCGACGTGGAAATAATCCGCCGAGACCGACTCGAACACGCGGCTCGGCCGATCATCCTCACGCCACAGCGGCTCGTTGGCGTGACTGGGCACCAACTGCCTGCAGCGCGGGCATGGTGAGACCACGTTGGTGACGTCGCGGTCGATGCCCGGCCAGTATACGCCGAGGCGAGCGCGGCGCTTCGTCCTCTCGATGCCCTGGTGCGACATGTGCAGGCGGGTGAGGACGCCTCGGCGGAGACTGACCGGGATCACCAGCCGAGGGCCGTATACGATGAGGCCGTCGTCCAGGGCCAGCATGCTGCGCACGCCCCAGTACGGACGGACGGCTGGTGGCACCTCGTGCCGGTGCTCCGGAAACCCGTGCAGAATGGCCTCTCGCAGAGCTTCGTACTCAGGATCGTGGGCGGCGGCGGCTCGGATTTTCTCCAGACTGGGATCCACGAGCGGCGCCAGACGCACGCCATCCTCTGCTTCCCGCTCCAAATGCAGAGCTGCGACGACGGCAGCGTGGAGCGGGTCCTCAGCGTCCTCCGCCGCCAGGTCGTCGGCGGTCGGGTCGCTGGTCGGAGCGCGTGACAGCGCATCCGGTATCTGGTGGTCGGATCCTTTCTGCCAGCTGGCGGTGAAGCAGTACGGAGTCAGTTTTTCGCGCATCCGCTGCAGCCGGGGGTTTTCGATCTCACTCAGCTGCTTCTGGTTCAGGATCGGTACCAGCGGACGGTGATCGACGACCAGGGTGAAGGACGGCAGTCCGGCGAGGTAGTTACGGCACTTCCGGCATGCCCACAGGCAGGCTGCCAGCTCGATTTCCACGACCGCGTACCGCGACTCAGTGTCGGTGAGAAATCGCGAGCCACACTGCACCAGCCGCCAGGTGTCGCCGTGTCGCTGGAGTAGTGCGAAGCCGAGGTCTCGCGTTCGGGCGGCGTCCGTCTGCAGCATCGTCGGCAGACTCGGGTCGAAGAACGCCATGACCGGCGGAGCAGCCAGTACCGCCTTGACCCGCAGGAAGGCCGCATCGTGCTGCGCTGTCCAGCACCAGATGTGACGCACCTTCAGTAGGTCTCTGAGCGGCTGAGCGGAGTGGGCGAGCTCAGACGACAGACCGCCGAGCTGGTTAGTCAGTCCCATGAACGACCGCAGGTCAGTGATGTTCTCAGGTCTCGGGAAGTCTGCGATGGCTTTCAGCTTCTCCCCGTCGGAAGTGTAGCCGTCAGACGTGATGCGGTAGCCACAGTAGTTGACTTCGTGCCTGGCGAAGACGAACTTCTTCGGGTTTAGCGTGATGCCGCGCTCGTCACACCGTTGTACAACGGCGATGACGTGCGCCAGATGCTCCCGGTAGGTGGCATCGTACTCCAACAAGTCGTCCACGACTTTGACGGTGTTGGGTATGTCGCCGAGGGCCTGATCGCCGCGGCGATTGTACTCGTCACCGGCAGACACACATCCCTGTGGCGCCCTCAGGAACTTCATGCGTCCCCAGGGCGTGATGAAGCATGTCAGGTCTTGACAGTGCTCGGCGAGTAGGACCTGAAAGTACCCCATGGCGGCGTCCAGCGTAGTCATCCAGCGACTGCCGGCATGGATGTCCGCCACGGCGTCGTGTGGTGGTCGCACTGGGTAGGTAGGCCGCTTCACGAAGCGATTCAGGCGAGTCAGGTCGATGCACAGTCGAACTCCAGACGGCCGCTTAGCGACGGCGACCATCGGATGACACCACTCTGTGTAGTAGTCGACCGGTGCGATGACGCCTCGAGCCTGAAGTTCATCGAGCTGGGCCTTGATGTCCGCCCTCCAGGCGTACGGGATCGGACGCGCGGCGGTGACGGCTGTTGGAGTCGCGTCCTCGCGCAGCTCAATCACCATCATCCCACCGTTCATCTCGCGCAGCGGGCCGTCAGTACTGAAGACGCGCGGGTTCTGGGCCACGATCGCGGTTGCGTGAGCTGCTACGGTCTCTTCAGACGGGTCCGCGTCGCTGGACCATGTAGGCAGGCCTCCGGCTGGTGGCACGTCTCCGTGTCCGCCGGGCTGGGCCGGCTGCGCCGCTGTACTCCGGGCGCGGCCGCTACCCGTGAGTGGCGCTGCGGTCGCAGCTGTGTCAGCGGCTGCCACTAGGGGCGCTGTAGTCGCTGATATAGATGTCGCCACCGTCTGGACTTTCTCTGCCGGAGGCGTGGTGTGCTTGATCTGCGCTGGGAAGTCGGCTGGCAGTATCCCCAGGGCGACCGAGTCAAACCAGCTGATCAGCATGCCCGTCAGCTCTCTGATGACGTAGACGGCGACCTAGACGAAACGAACCGAAACACAACATGGCGCGGTCGTGTAGTGTTGCGAGCAGTGGCCGTGTCTGTGATTAGCCTGTGCCGCGTATCATCAGTGCGATGAGTGACCTGGACAGATTGTCCGCCCTGCTGGTTCAGCAGGCGGAACTCTCCGCTCAGCGGGAAGAGCGCCTCGCTGGCATGCTGGAGCGGCTGATGAGCCGTCAGCCTCCTGCCGTGATGGGTCCGGGCGCTGAGGACCCAGGGTCCGCAGCCGCCCATGTTGTGTTTCGGTTCGTTTCGTCTAGGTCGCGGAAACAGTAAACACTCGTGCCAGATATATTGCTGTGCCGGACATAGGGACGCAACTGACGCTGAGGCGCCCGTGACCCCGCCCGGCGTCCCTCGAGCCAGACAATGCCCTCTGGCTATGCGCCGGCAGAGGCGCGCTCAGGGACGGAGCTGGCGGTCGCGAGACAGGGGCGACTCCAGGCAATACAGTGCGGGGGGTTAGGCTACAACATAACAACAAGTATGGCTCACAGGTAATTAAGCCACAAGCATACAAGTTCACCAGTTCAAGTTGTTTTATTTTCATGAGTTCATGTTTTTTGAAGTAAGCTTTGAATTGGCCAGGTTAACATGTACAGCGGAAAAAATGTTCACATTGCATGCCTTGCCTGAGTTGTCAAAACTCAACAGTAAAACTCACATTTATTTAGTACTTCTCATGCAATACCAAGGCGAAACTCACACAAGAATGAGTTTTGCCTGAGTATTTATGTGAGTTGTCATAACTCTCGACAGTAACACTCAGGCCCTTACTAGCAAAACTAACCCTTACTAAGAGTAAGGTAATAATCATGTAATGCTAAGCACCGCCCTAAGGTAAAACTCATGCAAACTAAGGCGTAACTAACCCTTACCAGCGTCAATACTCAGGAAATGTTAATGCAAGCCAAGCCTGGGGTTAGTTTTATTTCTCTGGCATTACCAATGCTAATACCAATATGATTACTAATGCAATACTAACGACCGTCGCACATTGGGCATTACAGCAGATACTCTGGCGAGACATAGATGTGTTGACGCCGGAATCTTCCCCACTGAGACACACCTTCCCAAATTTTGGTCACCATGCATCTATAGGTGCATGATAACCAGCATTCCTAAACCTATCCATTATTTTTGTAAACTGTGGTTGTCAAAGTTGAAAATTCAGACATCTCATTTAAGTCTGCTAGTGCCTCAAGATTTTATTCTAATCATTAGTTATTCATAGATTTAGCCAGTAATAATATATTTAGCCAGAATTATCTATGTCATGTCAAAAAATGTTGATGTCATGTCAAAAATCACATCACACAAAACGTATTAACTTATTAACTTATTAACTTATTAATTATGTATCGGTATGCTGAATGTTTGCCATTTTTTATAGCATATTCAATTGCCTCTTGCAAACGCTAATGTGACCAATGTGACCAGTAAACAGTGACTTCTTCTGGAACAAAGAGTATCAGTTGTCTGCAGCTGGTGAGTGAAATTGGTAGGAAAATGTCTGTGCATGCCAAGCTGCAGTTAAGAGTGGATGAAAGCTGAACAAATCTGGATATTGGGAGCAACACTGTGATGGAAGGCCAATGGAAGATACTGTTGAAGCTATGAGCGAGGCCTTGAAGACAAGTGCCGCCACGGACCTGTGTGTTGAATGAGATCATTATTGAGTTTTCACCGAAGTAAAGCAAATTGTGGAATTTTCAAGGGACTTTTCCGGACATCTATACTGACTGCTGATCAATAAAGGCGTCAGTGTCTGAGTTTGTGTGTTTTGGTGGCGCGGCTGAACACCTATCAATTTGTTGTCAGTTAACCTCCTGTTAGATAAGCCATCTGTCATCATGACGTGTCATCATGACGTGTCATCATGACGTGTCATCATCACGTGTCATCATGACGTGTCATCATGACGTGTCATCATGACGTGTCATCATCTTAGCTTCTCGTCTGTTTTATGTGCTGTTTTATACACTGGGCTGTTTTACACTAACCACAATTAGATCAGTAAATACGCATGATTCATGCCATAGCCCATATGAGTCCGTAATGGATTTAATTCATATTTC
>JAXIVJ010009032.1:0-45000 GCA_036785665.1 Chirona hameri
CCACTAAGCACACTACTGGGTGGCTTGTCCTGGTATCTGCTCTGCTTTACCATGCCCCTTGCGTTCTGACATTTGTACCCTCCCCCTTTTGCATTATGTTGTGGCCTGTCTGTGCATTATGTTGTGGCCTGTCCTTGTGCATTATGTTGCGCCCTGCCTTGTGCATTATGTTGTACCCTGTCTTGTGCATTATGTTGTGCCTGTCTTGTGCATTATGTTGCGCCCTGCCTTGTGCATTATGTTGTACCCTGTCTTGTGCATTAGTGTGCCCGTCTTGTGCATTATGTTGTGCCCTGCCTTGTGCATTATGTTGTGCCCCGTCTTGTGCATTATGTTGTCCTGTGGCCTGTCCTGCACACTGCCAGGCCCTTTGCCCTGTCATGTGCCATGATTATCTATGCTGTGGCCCATGCCATGGACTGTGCCCTGTATATACTGTGCACAGCCTCTTACCTGTCCTCTTTAACTGCACCCCACTCTACAGTCTACAGATGCCTCTGCCTGACATGCGCCCTGTCTGGTGACTGGCGCTGTATGTTTTCCCACATCAGGTGTCTCACCTAGCCATACCACTTGGCTTATGCCCTATCCAATCTGTTCTGTGCATTGTCCTATGCAGTATCCTAGCATTGGAAATTTGGGTGGAAACGATACCCTAAGGATACTATTTGTCCACTCTTTTTTCCCGAGTTTTACTGTGCGTTTCCACTCCTTATTTTTAAATGTATTGGATAATTGGAACCCTGCTACTGATAGTATGGATGTAATGATGGGTACAGCCTGTGGAGGGAAAGACAGGTAAGAATAGGCATAGGTAATGACGAATTCTGGTGGGGCGGGTTAATTACGTATTGATAAAGCAGAGCACATATGCTTTTTGGTGAATTTTCCACTCTTTATGCTTATTTTTAGCTAGAATTTTCCACTCTGCACCTAGCTCCAAAGCAAACCTAGGACCCTGGTCCTATGTCTTGCTGTGTTCCACACTTTGTTCTGTCCTGTGCCATGCTCTCTAACCTATGGTATGACAATACCATGCTCTCTAACCTACCTCTCTTTTTCTAGTCTATGCTCTGCCAGGACCTTTTCTGTCTTAACTTCCTTCTACCTTGTTCTGTACCTAACTTCTGATAGACCCTCTACAACAACCAGTGTTTACAAAATGATGTGATGTTGAATAGTAGGGTATCCAGACTTGGTTGTGTAATTGCAAACAAAATGCAATGAGAAAAAAATGCACTAATGGTTAACTAAAAAGTTAATGAAAGGGAAAATATAACCTCACCTGAGAGGTATGCCAATTATATAGTATTCACCTAAGCCTTCTAACATATCCCAGTGGCTTATAGTAGCTCTGCCTGTGACTAAGTACTCACCAATGCAACATGGTTCATTCACCGGTATACTCAATTAGCACTATCACTTCAGAGTTCAGCCTGACAATGTACCCAATTAGAGTTCAAAATGGTTCAAGCTTAAAGTTCATGTAGTATAGTGAGAGTAGACCGACGTAAACCCTGGGCACATCCTATCCTCATACTTCCCATGCTACAGAATGTGAATGATACGGATGCACTAAATCACTGTATGTCAGTATCATTGCACTCTGATAGCATGAAAAGTCTGAGATTAGGACATGTTCAAAGACTGGGGCTTTTACCCTAATGTCCAAATTTGCTAGTCACATCAAAACAACACGTTCTGCATGCTATTAATGGTGTATTGGTGCTTTAGGGTGTTGATATAATTTACACGACAATAGCATGAAACATCCAGTATTTTAACATGACCAGCATTTGTACCTTTGCAACAAGACACAATTCACTTACCACTTTGCTCAGCTCAGGTTCCAATCCCAGAAACTCATCCAACCCAAAACTTCAGACTTGATTGAAGCAAGTGCAACTCACCTGTGTGTCCTCTGCCTTCAGGTTTTTAACATATTTATCCACAACCATTTAGTAGGAGTGGTGTTATGTATGACTCATCTTGAACATGTTCAGTTTGGATAGCTGCATCAAATAAATTACGCAATGAAAAGGTACAACGCACCTATCAATTTCATCAATCGATTATGACCACCATAATCACTTCCTTCACGCTATTTTGATTCGAGAATCACTATCAAAATATTTGGACCGTAGCCAAACACCCTTCCGGGGTCAAAGATGCTGACACGACCGACAACGTCAACGTGTAAACAAACGCCATCGCAAGCAAAAAGGTATGCGGCCCCAGTCCAAGGCATTGGCAGCTTCATGCTTTGGTGACGTCACCAAAGCGTAAAGTTTTATTTTTTCTCCCTTCACCAATGTTAACGGCTATGGGAGGTTCAGTGATATTGAGCAAAATGCAAACTCGATTGAGCGATGAGTTAGCAGTGATAGGAAAAAAGTAAGCAACCATACGAAAGCCACATCCATTGTCTTTTGATATCAGGGTCTGCTTATGCCTGTGGGCTTGTACGAAACCAGGTTAAATATGGTCTTATGTGAAAGGATGTTTCCCTTGCATGCGCCCTGCTGGGGGCTGATTTCTTCCACCCTCCCCCTCACGTTTGTTATGAATAGCGGAAAAACGGCCACGCGCAGCGCCACCAAAATTAGCACAGATGTTTTAGCATCAATTATCCACATGGTGCGGAATTCTTTACCTCGGATCATCCCAGGTCATGTCACCAGGTCAAGTCAAGTGACCCCACCTCCAAACATGTTTGCGGTCGTGCAACAGCCAAAGTGATTGACCGAACAGTCTGGAACTCATAGGATGTTATCAGGTCATAAGTACCTACAATTTGTATATCTCGAATTTGTCATACCGGTGACCTAAGGTCAGGTCGATTTCGTGACCTCCCCATTATAAGTCAATGAAAACACGTATACATCCATAGGAAATGGCTAAATTTGACCAGTTTTCACCATATCTGTGTCAACTAAAAAACTCCATGTCACATTTCTGTTCTTTGAACTCTACGAGGTCAACTCAGGTGACCCCAGGTCACGTATGGTTTTTCTTCCATAACTCTTACCAAATCAAGGTAGAGCAATGAGGTTTTTCACCATTGCATTTGGCTTGTCGAGACAAATAATTTAGATGTTAAAGTTGACCTTGACCTGATCTCAGGTCAGGTCAATTTTTGGATATGGCCTAACTAGTTCATATAATATATTTTTGATGCGTCTCGACGATACAAACACAATGGTTTAATCGGTTTTATTATATCATGCTTCTGTCAAAAGTTAATTTCAAAAAACAATTTGGCGATTTTGACAATGTTCAATTTCAATAAAATGACGTCATTTTAGAAAAAAAGCCGCCTTGGTGATTTTGATTACCTAATTTACCACAATTGCAATTAACAACGATTTACTAGTGCTAAATATATTTTAAAAAATTACATAAGAATAAGAATATACGCATACCAAAAGTAGTTTCATGACATGACGTCACTTAAATAACAAATCAACACTCATTTTATAATTGATTTACTGCAAGTCTCATAAGCCCCATATATGCCGATGAAGCGCTGCTACCATATGACCATACCCGTTTGTCTAGTTATCCCTGCTGTATGCCAAGGCCCTAGAGACTTTTGTGTGCCTGAGAAAAGGAAAATCTAGCGGAAATGTCAGACATTGGAAATTTAAACTAGAGGCCAGCAATTCGATCGGGGCATTGCCTTGGGGTCAAAATCGTAATTTGGTTTTACCCCCTGGGGGGTTTATTTTGCCCCCTCAGGATCGGCAGCCATTAATGGATTTTGGGCCGCTGTATCGCACACGTGACCTGCGAATAGAAAGTCTGTGACACCAACCGTGTGACCTGAGGAGGCGAAAAAATAAAAAAAATATGGCGCCTACGTTTTGGCACTTGGCACGTGCCATGTGCCATTGATTGACTCGAAAATGATACCATCATATGTACCCCGTTTTGCCGCATCGAACGGTGCCACCCCCGTCGAAATCGTCTCGGCCGTTTGGGCTCCACGTGCCAATATGATCCGTCGGACACAGAAGGGGGGGGGGGCAAATTGTTTGGTAGCCGTGACATCACCATGGCAGACGAACCTCGCTCCACATGGTGTTAGGGCAATTCAAAAAGGCTTGGTAGTTACCCCCTTTAATTTGTTATCTAAGAGAGATGGATACAAGTATTTATGCTCAATGGGATGCTCGTTTCTTCAAGATTCCTGGAATAGGCTTCGATTTTACCTGAGACACTCCAATCGTTCACAATTCTTGGTCGAGTGGAGGCATGTTCAACCCACACGGCGCGCCGGAGCGGTGGGTCCGCTGTCAGGGGCTGTACACCGCCGCCGCCGCGCCGGCCGCAAGTTGGTGAGAACCGCTGCGACGCCTTGCCAGAGACTGTACCGCTACGGGGCCGGCCGGCTGCCGCCGCTGGCTGGCCGGCCCGGCGGCGGCCTGGTGCTTCATAATATCCGGCCTGAATGCAAACTATGTTACAGCTGACTAATTGTGATATATCGTTAACACGGTGTTTATAGATATTTGTCCAATACAATTGATGTACCAATGAGCTTATAATATTATTTTATTCGAATACACATAATATTGTATTAAATATATTTTGTTTTTGATTCAGATATTTTCCGATGTGATTACCATATCCTACTATATAGTTGAAATTCTAGTTGAAAATGATAACTATTCCAAAAAGCATGCCATAAATAGTTATATGGTAGCAAGTAGTTAGTTTATTCTAGTTTGAACCAGGCGTGACGAAACATGGCAGTCGCCAAACTTGAACCTACTCATTGATATAAGTATTCTGGTCGGACACACACACACACACACACACACACACACACACACACACACACACACACACACACACACACACACACACACACACACACACACACACACACACAAACAAGCTCCTCCCACTTTCCGAGCAACGGCCCAGTGAAATCTTCGAACTCAGAAAACATGTAAACATGTTTCTCTTCTTTCTACAATTTTGAAATAGGACACGAAAGGGGTGCGAAAACTTTATAAAAAAATAGCTTTGAATTCAGAATTGCAATTGTTTGAGTTGTATTCTTGAGCGAGAAACTTTTGAGTGCAAAAAACAAACTGAGAATGAGCGACTGAGAATGAGATGAATGAGATCGTTGGGTGAAATACGGGCGGAATCATTTTTAGCTTCCTAGTTTGAAGTTCAAGCCTAAATAAACCAGGCTACGGGGTAGTTTTATGGGTATGGAATAAATATTTGTTTTGATTAATTAGTAACTTGACCAAAATTAGATTTGGGGAAACTATAGGAGAAAAATATCGCTAGATAAAGCGCTTTTGTGTCTGTTAAAATACAAATTATTGTTATATTTTTTGATTTCTGATTGATAAATTACTTATCCTTAAATGGCGTACAATTATTCGTTTGTTTTAATTCAATCATTGTTGCAAATATTAACAGCCAAATGATTCAATCTAGTAGCATTCTTGATAAAAAGCATACACTATGATTTAGTCATGGCTTCCTTTCAGATCAAGCCATTGAAATCTGCGCAGCTGAGACATTTCCGTTCAAGAGTTTAGTCTGTTCAGGGTCTTGCGTACATTTATGATAGTGAGAGCAATATTCGTCGTTCTACGTTGACTGTTCACGCTGTACACAATATACATATGGCTTCATGAACACACCCTTTTTGCTTGCTCTGGCTTCCGCGCTGCACTTCACACGTGTTTGTGCATGCAAGTTATTTTTATGCAAGGATTTTTGTGTACCGTGCATGAAAGTGATGATGTCGGAGGGATAGGGGTCATAAGAGTGCCCAAGGCCATACATAGGGAGTGCCAAACAAACTTTTGGTGGGTATGGTATACAAATGTATGTGAAGTAAATTTACTGCTTTCATATTCCACTTTTGATTAAGTGCTCTAATGGTTCAGTTCCTTCATGTGATGTCACACCAACTCTCCATGCTTAACTGCTCACCTAATCATATATATTCACTGGTGGCGACATGGTCACATACTAACCCGTAAGCCACTTGGGGGGGGGGGGGTCTTTTTGTGGTGGCCGTTCAAGAGACGTGTCCTTGGGCCTTCATCTTGGATTTTTCTCTTCACAGTCACCTGACCTTTTTTATGGTGAACATGCTATAGTAAACCGTAAATAAACTCTTTAGAACCCCAACCCACTGGTTTACAACAAGAACACCCTTCATTTGAAACAACCAGAAAATGGCAGCATTTTTCCCTTTGCCCCCAGGCCACTTCCCGGAACGGCCACCCTTTGTTGCCCCCCCCCCCTTTGTTTTTTTGTGACATATGACCACATGTGGCTACAATTTGGTGTTAATCCCATGTCAGGTCAGGTCACTGCCATCACAAAACCACAGCGGCTAAAATGTGTCCAAGATGCCCTGGTGGCTGCCAGGCTCATAGTTTTCTCATCCATGCAATATTGTGATATTTTTGGGCACTTTATTTGGAAATACAGACCCCCAGACCATCTTATAGACAGTCTGATAACCCACTTTTCAGTCTGTTATAATATTACCCTTAGCCTACTAATCTTCTTCTATTAGGGACCTCAAGAACACCATATACTGGGGAGGTGAATTACTGAACTAATACTCAAATTAACACAATCATATTTGCACATGTTCATGTGAGGGCAGGCTTAGGGATAAAGCTAGGTTGAGGTTCCTGGCTTCTAGGTCAAGGGTAGAGTCACATGGCTGACAAGGGTGATTTTGAAGCTGAAGTGAATATCTCTGAAACTCTGCATCACAAAACTGAAGACAACATTTATGACTATTAACCCACCATTGACAGGATGCGTTTAATGCCCCCCCCCCCCCCCCCCCCCCTGATGAATTTTCACAATAGCTGAAAAACTAATAGCGCTATCAACGTAAAACTTCAGGTACCTTTTTATAAATCATGGTTACGTCTTTTGTGAAAAAATGAAGACATTTTGTCGAAATTTTTAGAGTTATAGCGAATTTAGTGACATCACTGCTCACAAGTATTAGACCAAAATCAGCTCAACTTTGCCAGGCTGTACAAATGCCACATTTGAAGCAAAATGCAATCAAAAAACGCTAAAAGATAGAAAAATGTAAGGGCTACAAACCAGGTATCTCAGTTTTTTTTACCCACAAAACTAAAAAAAACGTTTTTTGGGGGGAGGAAAATAATCACAAAATACAAAAAAACAAACAAGATATGTCGGATAACTACACCTAGGAAACTACTATACCAAATTTCAAACAGCTATCTCCATTTTTGACGGACATGACATCTAAAGTATGGGTAAGTCATTATGTCATATTTTGAAATTGCGTTTTTTGGCTTTTGTTGACCAGATATGGACAAATTAATGCTAGCACTATTCCTGAGAGAAAACTGGTCCATAAACCGCCCCTGTCCGCCCCTGTAGCTCAGTTGGGAGAGCGCTGGACTTCTGACCTCACCCGGTAGTGGCAGCCCAGGTTCGAGTCGCTTCGGCGTTCGCTATTTGCCCCTGAATGGGATGGCCTGTGGCCGGTGGCAGCCGTCGCACTCAAGGCCAGGTGACGTCAGAGGGCGGGGCGGACCGTGTCCAGGTGTGTCGGGCACGTACAACTTTCGCTTCTAAATTGTGCCTGACTCCAGGAATTGCCTGATCGGGTGGTGGGGTCAGGGCCTGCACAACAAGCTATGCTTAGCGCGGGCCTGACCTAGGAAATCCATCCATTCAAAAGATTCGGACTAAATTTATTTTATTTTTAAAAACATGCTTTCTTTATTTATATTAATCAATTTCAAGTTTTGTCCTTCAGTGACCTGAACTTGACCTGAACTTGACCATATCTTCATGTAGATGAATTTAGTTGGTACAATGACTATCACTATCGAATTATACGTGGCAAATAACCCATGAAACATGTGTTGCATGACTTTCGTAGATATTTTGCGCATAGTGAATTTCTGTGACCTCACCTTGACTTTGACCTTTGCCAACAATCTCACTTTAGCCCATGCGAGATGTGTATAACACATGTGGTAGCACTTTGTGTGATCATGGTCGTAATCGATGGATTTTGCTGGAAAGTATGGCCCATAAACTAAAATACGTCGATTTTGACCTTTGACCTGACTGTGACCTGTCATTTGACCTCACTTTGAATTTTGTAGCATGCTTTATATTTATCTCATTGAGAGCCTTCGAATTCCGCCTTGCGCGTCTCGCTGCGATCATTGGTTCGGAAGATAGCCAGGGGTGGGGGGTTTAACGCCCCCCCCCCCCCCCCCCCCCCAGTTAATGGCGTTCGGCTGAGGACCCCAGTCAATGCCGGGTTTAGTGGTGAATAACTAAGTGAAAGCAGGTGACTTTGAAATTCTAAAAAAAACTTAGTCAAAGTGAAATAATAATAAATAAAAAAAACTTAATATTTGGGAAACATGAAGCCAACGCAGAGGAGTGGACAATCCCTCATAATGTCCGGCAGAGGAGTGGACAATCCCACATAATGTCCAGCAGAGGAGTGGACAATCCCACATAATGTCCAGCAGAGGAGTGGACAATCCCACATAATGTCCAGCAGAGGAGTGGACAATCCCACATAATGTCCAGCAGAGGAGTGGACAATCCCACATAATGTCCAGCAGAGGAGTGGACAATCCCACATAATGTCCAGCAGAGGAGTGGACAATCCCACATAATGTCCAGCAGAGGAGTGGACAATCCCACATAATGTCCAGTATCTAAGACCAGTTATCAATTCATGAAGCCAAAGCCCATTTAACCCGTGCGGCGCGGGGGGGGGGGGGGGTGGGAGGGGAAGGAGGTAAATTTTACCCTCCCTCCCGGATTTTTTCAATAACTTAAAATATATAGCAGATATCGACGTGAAACTTTCGGCACCTTATTCTACGTCTTCTGTCAAAATTGCATTGCAATTCGTGAAGTAGTTTGGGAGATAATGACGTTTTAGTGACTTCACGTCATGCCATTTTTGTGGAAAAATGATAAATGTTTGAAAATCGTAGAAAATCGAGTTTTGAAGCAAATTGCAAATAAAAAACGTCGAAAAGAAAGGAATGACATTGTCTTCAAAATGGCTATGTCGAATTTTCCAAATTTGGAGTTTTTTTATAAAAAAGAAGAAGTTTTTTTAGAAGTTTTCACAAAATCAAAATTGTATATTATATTAAAAAACAGAAGATATATTAGATAACCAAGTATGGACGATACCCAAACCAAATTTCACAGCAATATCTTTATTTTTGACTGACTTATGACTCCCTAAGTATAAGTAACTTATGATGTTATTTTCTCAAGTTTGTTGTTGTCTTTTATTGACCAGATACAGACAAATAAATACTACCACTGTATTTCTGAGACAAAACTTGTCTAGAAACATGCCTTTTTTATTTAGGTTAATCAATTTCAAATTTTGAACTTCTGTGACCTGACCTTTGACCTGAGGGCCATTGTATGGAGTCAGGGCGTGGCAATGGCTACTGCTATCGAATTCTACGTGTAAAATAATCCATAAAACATGTGTCGCATGACTCGTTGACCTCTTGCCAATAGTGACCTTTTGTGACCTGACCTTGACCTTGACATTTGCTTAAAATTTAACTTTCAGTAATGTGGTAGATGTATCATACCTTTAAGAGCTTGTTATGCGATAATAGTCATAATCTGAGGCTTTGAATGGAAAGTATGGGCCATCTACTGAAATAACTATTGTAACCTTTGACCTGACCGTGACCTGACATGTGACCTTATTTTAAGAATTTCGGTATGCGTCAGATTCGACTCATTGTGAGCTTTTGATCGCCGCCTTGTGCGTCTCGCTGCGGTCATTGGTTCGGAAGATACGAGGGGGTACAATGTACCCCCTCAGCATCGCGCGTTCGGCTGGAGACCCCAGCGTCGCGCGGGTTAAGTGTTTGGCGGGGGTAAAGCATAGTACATGTTATTATTTAGTTTGTACGGTTGATACACAGCTCCTCCATCGCCTCCATCTGAAGGATCTGAGGACTCCTGAGGCGGGTCTGCGGTGCCCAGGTAAAGTGACCTGAAAGTAAGCTCTGGTGAGACAAAGTTTCCCTAGTGAAAGCCAGCAGTAAAACATTGCAAGATACCAAATGTGAAGGTGCTGTCAAGTCACAGACTAGGCCACATGGTAAAAATGGCACGAAGCCAATGTCAAAACTGTACATAGCCATCAGAAAAGACAGGAAGCGAAGCCAATATCAAAGCAAACCATTGGAAACAACATGAAGCCCAAGGCAACACTGAAGTGAGCTGTTCAAAATGTCACATAGTTGAAGCCGGATAAAGACGTGTTTAAGCACACGCACTGAGGCCAAAACAAATGTACGATAAGTGTGGCTTCGTGAAGCTGAAGTCTAAGCTGAAGCCGGCTTCATCCTCGTGCCTGAATGGGAGCCTCCGCCAGCGCTGCATGGCGAGAATACACGGCTTTGCCTCGTGAAGCCCCGTTCCCATACCCTGTTCCCGTACCCCATTTCCATACCTTGTTCCCATACCCCGCTCCCATACCTCGTTCCCATCCCGTACCCCGTTTCCATACCTCGTTCCCGTACTACTTTCATGTACCCTGCTCCCTTGCCCATTCCTGTGCCAGTTTCCGTGCCCGTTTCTGTGCCCTTTTCCATGCCCTTTTCCGTGCCCTTTTCCGTGCCCTTTTCCGTACCCTTTTCCGTACCGTTGTCCGTACCGTTTTCCGTATCCTTTTTCCGTACCCTTTTCCTTACCCTTTTCCGTACCCTTTTCCTTACCCTTTTCCGTACCCTTATCCGTACCCTTTTCCGTACCCTTTTCCGTACCCTTTTCCGTACCCTTTTCCGTACCCTTTTCCGTACCCTTGTCCGTACCCTTTTCCGTACCCTTTTCCGTGCCCTTTTCCGTACCCTTTTCCGTACCCTTTTCCGTACCCTTTTCCGTACCCTTTTCCGTACCCTTTTCCGTACCCTTTTCCGTACCCTTTTCCGTACCCTTTTCCGTACCCTTTTCCGTACCTTTTTCCGTACCCTTTTCCGTACCCTTTTCCGTACCCTTTTCCGTACCCTTTTCCGTACCCTTTTCCGTACCTTCTTCCGTACCCTTTTCCGTACCCTTTTACGTAGTACCCTTTTACGTAGTACCCTTTTACGTAGTACCCTTTTACGTAGTACACTTTTTCCGTACCCTTTCCGTACCCTTTCCGTACCCTTTCCGTACCATTTTCCGTACCCTATCCGTACCCTTTTCCGTACACTTTTCCGTACCCTTTTCCGTACCATTTTCCGTACCCTTTTCCGTACCTGTTCCCTTACCAGTTCTCTTACCAGTTCCCGTGCCTGTTCCTTGCCAGTTCCCGTGCTTGTTCCCTTACCAGTTTCCGTCCCCGTTCCCATGTCCGCTCCCGTGCGGCGTGCCCGTACCCTGCTCTCGCTCCCCATTGATGTGCCTGGCCGTGCCTATGACTGACAGATGACATCTGTCAGTCTGTCATCAGCCAGTCCGTCATCTGTCAGTCCGTCATCTGTCAGTCCGTCATCTGTCAGTCTGTCATCTGCCAGTCCGTCATCTGTCAGTCTGTCATCTGTCAGTCTGTCAGTCTGTCATCTGTCAGTCTGCCCGTTCCCGAGTCCCGTTCCGGCTCTGGGGTGAAGCGTCCCTCAGGTGGAGAATCGTGCACCCACACACCAGCGGGATGCGTGCGGCGCGCATACAGAGGACGAACAGCACGCCTGCAGAGGACGAATGGCGATACACTGCCCGATATCGAATCGGCGACCTTTCGGCCCAAGTCCCCTGACCTCGGAGCCAGTACGTCCCAAGCCACCTGGCCTCGGAGCCAGCACGCCCCGAAAGCCACCTGGCCTCGGAGCCAGCACGTCCCAAGCCACCTGGCCTCGGAGCCAGCACGTCCCAAGCCACCTGGCCTCGGAGCCAGCACGTCCCAAGCCACCTGGCCTCGGAGCCAGTACGTCCCAAGCCACCTGGCCTCGGAGCCAGCACGTCCCAAGCCACCTGGCCTCGGAGCCAGCACGTCCCAAGCCACCTGACCTCGGAGCCAGCACGCCCCGAAAGCCACATGGCCTCGGAGCCAACACGTCCCAAGCCACCTGGCCTCGGAGCCAGCACGTCCCAAGCCACCTGGCCTCGGAGCCAGCACGCCCTGAAAGCCACCTGGCGACACCTATTTGGGATCGGGGCTGGAAATAAATATTGAATTGAAGCACCGCAGAAAAAAGTTCACTAGAGTGCCGAGTGTCACAGGCAAAACAGATTGGAAACATTCCTAAATCAGCCAGGAATCGAAGGGGAAAAACAGACAATTCGACAGCATTTTCCTGCCATAGACGTTTAAGCGCAGCGGCACAACACAGGCTCAATATCACGGTCGGCTGGCTTCGTTCCAATAATACAAATAGACATGGGCGTAAATACAGACTCGACTTCCGTAAGATTATCAAAAATGCTGGTAAGTTTACGATCCCGCATCTCGCGTTTGGTGACGACCTATACAGACCTATACAGTACAGACCTATACAGACCTATACAGTACAGACCTATACAGTACAGACCTATACAGTACAGACCTATACAGACAGGACCTATACAGACCTATACAGTACAGACCTATACAGACCTATACAGTACAGACCTATACAGACCTATACAGTACAGACCTATACAGACCTATACAGACCTATACAGTACAGACCTATACAGTGCAGACCTATACAGTACAGACCTATACAGACAGGACCTATACAGACCTATACAGACCTATACAGTACAGACCTATACAGTACAGACCTATACAGTACAGACCTATACAGACCTATACAGACCTATACAGACCTATACAGTACAGACCTATACAGACCTATACAGACACGACCTATACAGACCTATACAGTACAGACCTATACAGACCTATACAGTACAGACCTATACAGACCTATACAGTACAGACCTATACAGACCTATACAGTACAGACCTATACAGACCTATACAGTACAGACCTATACAAACCTATACAGACAGGACCTATACAGACCTATACAGTACAGACCTATACAGACCTATACAGTACAGACCTATACAGACCTATACAGTACAGACCTATACAAACCTATACAGACAGGACCTATACAGACCTATACAGTACAGACCTATACAAACCTATACAGTACAGACCTATACAGACCTATACAGTACAGACCTATACAGACCTATACAGTACAGACCTATACAGACCTATACAGTACAGACCTATACAAACCTATACAGTACAGACCTATACAGACAGGACCTATACAGACCTATACAGTACAGACCTATACAGACCTATACAGACAGGACCTATACAGACCTATACAGTACAGACCTATACAAACCTATACAGTACAGACCTATACAGACCTATACAGTACAGACCTATACAGACCTATACAGTACAGACCTATACAGACCTATACAGTACAGACCTATACAGACCTATACAGTACAGACCTATACAAACCTATACAGTACAGACCTATACAGACCTATACAGTACAGACCTATACAGACCTATACAGTACAGACCTATACAGACCTATACAGACCTATACAGACCTATACAGACCTATACAGACAGGACCTATACAGACCTATACAGTACAGACCTATACAGACCTATACAGTACAGACCTATACAGACCTATACAGTACAGACCTATACAGACCTATACAGACCTATACAGACCTATACAGTACAGACCTATACAGACCTATACAGTACAGACCTATACAAACCTATACAGTACAGACCTATACAGACCTATACAGTACAGACCTATACAGACCTATACAGTACAGACCTATACAGACCTATACAGTACAGACCTATACAGACCTATACAGTACAGACCTATACAGACCTATACAGTACAGACCTATACAGACCTATACAGTACAGACCTATACAGACCTATACAGTACAGACCTATACAGACCTATACAGTACAGACCTATACAGACCTATACAGTACAGACCTATACAGACCTATACAGACAGGACCTATACAGTACAGACCTATACAGTACAGACCTATACAGACCTATACAGACAGGACCTATACAGTACAGACCTATACAAACCTATACAGTACAGACCTATACAGACCTATACAGTACAGACCTATACAGACCTATACAGACAGGACCTATACAGTACAGACCTATACAGACCTATACAGTACAGACCTATACAGTACAGACCTATACAGTACAGACCTATACAGACCTATACAGACCTATACAGACCTATACAGTACAGACCTATACAGACCTATACAGTACAGACCTATACAGACCTATACAGTACAGACCTATACAGACCTATACAGTACAGACCTATACAGACCTATACAGTACAGACCTATACAAACCTATACAGTACAGACCTATACAGACCTATACAGTACATACCTATACAGACCTATACAGTACAGACCTATACAGACCTATACAGTACAGACCTATACAGACCTATACAGACGGGACCTATACAGACCTATACAGTACAGACCTATACAGACCTATACAGACCTATACAGACCTATACAGACCTATACAGACCTATACAGTACAGACCTATACAGACCTATACAGTACAGACCTATACAAACCTATACAGTACAGACCTATACAGACCTATACAGTACAGACCTATACAGACCTATACAGTACAGACCTATACAAACCTATACAGTACAGACCTATACAGACCTATACAGTACAGACCTATACAGACCTATACAGTACAGACCTATACAGACCTATACAGACCTATACAGTACAGACCTATACAGACCTATATAGTACAGACCTATACAGACCTATACAGACAGGACCTATACAGACCTATACAGTACAGACCTATACAGACCTATACAGTACAGACCTATACAGACCTATACAGTACAGACCTATACAAACCTATACAGTACAGACCTATACAGACCTATACAGACAGGACCTATACAAACCTATACAGTACAGACCTATACAGACCTATACAGTACAGACCTATACAGACCTATACAGACAGGACCTATACAGACCTATACAGTACAGACCTATACAGACCTATACAGTACAGACCTATACAGACCTATACAGTACAGACCTATACAAACCTATACAGTACAGACCTATACAGACCTATACAGTACAGACCTATACAAACCTATACAGTACAGACCTATACAAACCTATACAGTACAGACCTATACAAACCTATACAGTACAGACCTATACAGACCTATACAGACAGGACCTATACAGACCTATACAGTACAGACCTATACAGACCTATACAGACAGGACCTATACAGACCTATACAGTACAGACCTATACAGACCTATACAGTACAGACCTATACAAACCTATACAGTACAGACCTATACAGACCTATACAGTACAGACCTATACAGACCTATACAGTACAGACCTATACAGACCTATACAGTACAGACCTATACAGACCTATACAGTACAGACCTATACAGACCTATACAGTACAGACCTATACAAACCTATACAGTACAGACCTATACAAACCTATACAGTACATACCTATACAAACCTATACAGTACAGACCTATACAAACCTATACAGTACAGACCTATACAGACCTATACAGACAGGACCTATACAGACCTATACAGTACAGACCTATACAGACCTATACAGACAGGACCTATACAGACCTATACAGTACAGACCTATACAGACCTATACAGTACAGACCTATACAAACCTATACAGTACAGACCTATACAAACCTATACAGTACAGACCTATACAAACCTATACAGTACAGACCTATACAAACCTATACAGTACAGACCTATACAGACCTATACAGACAGGACCTATACAGACCTATACAGTACAGACCTATACAGACCTATACAGACAGGACCTATACAGACCTATACAGTACAGACCTATACAAACCTATACAGTACAGACCTATACAGACCTATACAGTACAGACCTATACAGACCTATACAGTACAGACCTATACAGACCTATACAGTACAGACCTATACAGACCTATACAGTACAGACCTATACAAACCTATACAGTACAGACCTATACAGACCTATACAGTACAGACCTATACAGACCTATACAGTACAGACCTATACAGACCTATACAGACCTATACAGACCTATACAGACCTATACAGACAGGACCTATGCAGACCTATACAGTACAGACCTATACAGACCTATACAGTACAGACCTATACAGACCTATACAGTACAGACCTATACAGACCTATACAGACCTATACAGACCTATACAGTACAGACCTATACAGACCTATACAGTACAGACCTATACAAACCTATACAGTACAGACCTATACAGACCTATACAGTACAGACCTATACAGACCTATACAGTACAGACCTATACAGACCTATACAGTACAGACCTATACAGACCTATACAGTACAGACCTATACAGACCTATACAGTACAGACCTATACAGACCTATACAGTACAGACCTATACAGACCTATACAGTACAGACCTATACAGACCTATACAGTACAGACCTATACAGACCTATACAGTACAGACCTATACAGACCTATACAGACAGGACCTATACAGTACAGACCTATACAGTACAGACCTATACAGACCTATACAGACAGGACCTATACAGTACAGACCTATACAAACCTATACAGTACAGACCTATACAGACCTATACAGTACAGACCTATACAGACCTATACAGACAGGACCTATACAGTACAGACCTATACAGACCTATACAGTACAGACCTATACAGTACAGACCTATACAGTACAGACCTATACAGACCTATACAGACCTATACAGACCTATACAGTACAGACCTATACAGACCTATACAGTACAGACCTATACAGACCTATACAGTACAGACCTATACAGACCTATACAGTACAGACCTATACAGACCTATACAGTACAGACCTATACAAACCTATACAGTACAGACCTATACAGACCTATACAGTACATACCTATACAGACCTATACAGTACAGACCTATACAGACCTATACAGTACAGACCTATACAGACCTATACAGACGGGACCTATACAGACCTATACAGTACAGACCTATACAGACCTATACAGACCTATACAGACCTATACAGACCTATACAGACCTATACAGTACAGACCTATACAGACCTATACAGTACAGACCTATACAAACCTATACAGTACAGACCTATACAGACCTATACAGTACAGACCTATACAGACCTATACAGTACAGACCTATACAAACCTATACAGTACAGACCTATACAGACCTATACAGTACAGACCTATACAGACCTATACAGTACAGACCTATACAGACCTATACAGACCTATACAGTACAGACCTATACAGACCTATATAGTACAGACCTATACAGACCTATACAGACAGGACCTATACAGACCTATACAGTACAGACCTATACAGACCTATACAGTACAGACCTATACAGACCTATACAGTACAGACCTATACAAACCTATACAGTACAGACCTATACAGACCTATACAGACAGGACCTATACAAACCTATACAGTACAGACCTATACAGACCTATACAGTACAGACCTATACAGACCTATACAGACAGGACCTATACAGACCTATACAGTACAGACCTATACAGACCTATACAGTACAGACCTATACAGACCTATACAGTACAGACCTATACAAACCTATACAGTACAGACCTATACAGACCTATACAGTACAGACCTATACAAACCTATACAGTACAGACCTATACAAACCTATACAGTACAGACCTATACAAACCTATACAGTACAGACCTATACAGACCTATACAGACAGGACCTATACAGACCTATACAGTACAGACCTATACAGACCTATACAGACAGGACCTATACAGACCTATACAGTACAGACCTATACAGACCTATACAGTACAGACCTATACAAACCTATACAGTACAGACCTATACAGACCTATACAGTACAGACCTATACAGACCTATACAGTACAGACCTATACAGACCTATACAGTACAGACCTATACAGACCTATACAGTACAGACCTATACAGACCTATACAGTACAGACCTATACAAACCTATACAGTACAGACCTATACAAACCTATACAGTACATACCTATACAAACCTATACAGTACAGACCTATACAAACCTATACAGTACAGACCTATACAGACCTATACAGACAGGACCTATACAGACCTATACAGTACAGACCTATACAGACCTATACAGACAGGACCTATACAGACCTATACAGTACAGACCTATACAGACCTATACAGTACAGACCTATACAAACCTATACAGTACAGACCTATACAAACCTATACAGTACAGACCTATACAAACCTATACAGTACAGACCTATACAAACCTATACAGTACAGACCTATACAGACCTATACAGACAGGACCTATACAGACCTATACAGTACAGACCTATACAGACCTATACAGACAGGACCTATACAGACCTATACAGTACAGACCTATACAGACCTATACAGTACAGACCTATACAGACCTATACAGACAGGACCTATACAGACCTATACAGTACAGACCTATACAGACCTATACAGTACAGACCTATACAGACCTATACAGTACAGACCTATACAGACCTATACAGTACAGACCTATACAGACCTATACAGTACAGACCTATACAGACCTATACAGACAGGACCTATACAGACCTATACAGTACAGACCTATACAGACCTATACAGACAGGACCTATACAGACCTATACAGTACAGACCTATACAGACCTATACAGACCTATACAGACAGGACCTATACAGACCTATACAGTACAGACCTATACAGACCTATACAGACAGGACCTATACAGACCTATACAGACAGGACCTATACAGACCTATACAGTACAGACCTATACAGACAGGACCTATACAGTACAGACCTATACAAACCTATACAGTACAGACCTATACAGACATATACAGACAGGACCTATACAGACCTATACAGACAGGACCTATACAGACCTATACAGACGGGACCTATACAGACCTATACAGTACAGACCTATACAGTACAGACCTATACAGACCTATACAGACCTATACAGACAGGACCTATACAGACCTATACAGACAGGACCTATACAGACCTATACAGACAGGACCTATACAGACCTATACAGCCAGGACCTATACAGACCTATACAGTACAGACCTATACAGACCTATACAGCCAGGACCTATACAGACCTATACAGTACAGACCTATACAAACCTATACAGTACAGACCTATACAGACCTATACAGACAGGACCTATACAGACCTATACAGTACAGACCTATACAAACCTATACAGTACAGACCTATACAAACCTATACAGTACAGACCTATACAGACCTATACAGTACAGACCTATACAGACCTATACAGTACAGACCTATACAGACCTATACAGACCTATACAGACAGGACCTATACAAACCTATACAGACAGGACCTATACAAACCTATACAGTACAGACCTATACAGACCTATACAGTACAGACCTATACAGACCTATACAGTACATACCTATACAGACCTATACAGTACAGACCTATACAGACCTATACAGTACAGACCTATACAGACCTATACAGTACAGACCTATACAGACCTATACAGTACAGACCTATACAGACCTATACAGTACAGACCTATACAGACCTATACAGTACATACCTATACAGACCTATACAGTACAGACCTATACAGACCTATACAGTACAGACCTATACAGACCTATACAGTACAGACCTATACAGACCTATACAGTACAGACCTATACAGACCTATACAGTACAGACCTATACAGACCTATACAGTACAGACCTATACAAACCTATACAGTACAGACCTATACAGACCTATACAGTACAGACCTATACAAACCTATACAGTACAGACCTATACAAACCTATACAGTACAGACCTATACAAACCTATACAGTACAGACCTATACAAACCTATACAGTACAGACCTATACAAACCTATACAGTACAGACCTATACAGACCTATACAGTACAGACCTATACAAACCTATACAGTACAGACCTATACAAACCTATACAGTACAGACCTATACAGACCTATACAGTACAGACCTATACAAACCTATACAGTACAGACCTATACAGACCTATACAGTACAGACCTATACAAACCTATACAGTACAGACCTATACAAACCTATACAGTACAGACCTATACAGACCTATACAGTACAGACCTATACAAACCTATACAGTACAGACCTATACAGACCTATACAGTACAGACCTATACAAACCTATACAGTACAGACCTATACAGACCTATACAGTACAGACCTATACAGACCTATACAGTACAGACCTATACAAACCTATACAGTACAGACCTATACAGACCTATACAGTACAGACCTATACAGACCTATACAGTACAGACCTATACAGACCTATACAGACAGGACCTATACAAACCTATACAGTACAGACCTATACAGTACAAACCTATACAGTACAGACCTATACAGTACAGACCTATACAGACCTATACAGACAGGACCTATACAGACCTATACAGTACAGACCTATACAGTACAAACCTATACAGTACAGACCTATACAGTACAGACCTATACAGACCTATACAGACAGGACCTATACAGACCTATACAGTACAGACCTATACAGACCTATACAGTACAGACCTATACAGACCTATACAGTACAGACCTATACAAACCTATACAGTACAGACCTATACAAACCTATACAGTACAGACCTATACAGACCTATACAGTACAGACCTATACAGACCTATACAGTACAGACCTATACAGACCTATACAGTACAGACCTATACAGTACAGACCTATACAGACCTATACAGTACAGACCTATACAGACCTATACAGTACAGACCTATACAGACCTATACAGACAGGACCTATACAGACCTATACAGTACAGACCTATACAGACCTATACAGTACAGACCTATACAGACCTATACAGTACAGACCTATACAGACCTATACAGTACAGACCTATACAGACCTATACAGACAGGACCTATACAGACCTATACAGTACAGACCTATACAAACCTATACAGTACAGACCTATACAGACCTATACAGTACAGACCTATACAAACCTACACAGTACAGACCTATACAGACCTATACAGTACAGACCTATACAGACCTATACAGACAGGACCTATACAGACCTATACAGACCTATACAGACCTATACAGTACAGACCTATACAGACCTATACAGTACAGACCTATACAGACCTATACAGTACAGACCTATACAGACCTATACAGTACAGACCTATACAGACCTATACAGTACAGACCTATACAGACCTATACAGTACAGACCTATACAGACCTATACAGTACAGACCTATACAGACCTGACAGACCTATACAGTACAGACCTATACAGACCTATACAGTACAGACCTATACAGACCTATACAGTACAGACCTATACAGACCTATACAGTACAGACCTATACAGACCTATACAGTACAGACCTATACAGACCTATACAGTACAGACCTATACAGACCTATACAGTACAGACCTATACAGACCTATACAGTACAGACCTATACAAACCTATACAGTACAGACCTATACAAACCTATACAGTACAGACCTATACAGACCTATACAGTACAGACCTATACAGACCTATACAGACAGGACCTATACAGACCTATACAGTACAGACCTATACAGACCTATACAGTACAGACCTATACAGACCTATACAGTACAGACCTATACAGACCTATACAGTACAGACCTATACAGACCTATACAGTACAGACCTATACAAACCTATACAGTACATACCTATACAGACCTATACAGTACAGACCTATACAGACCTATACAGTACAGACCTATACAGACCTATACAGTACAGACCTATACAGACCTATACAGTACAGACCTATACAGACCTATACAGTACAGACCTATACAGACCTATACAGTACAGACCTATACAGACCTATACAGTACAGACCTATACAAACCTATACAGTACAGACCTATACAGACCTATACAGTACAGACCTATACAGACCTATACAGACAGGACCTATACAGACCTATACAGTACAGACCTATACAGACCTATACAGTACAGACCTATACAGACCTATACAGTACAGACCTATACAAACCTATACAGTACAGACCTATACAGACCTATACAGTACAGACCTATACAGACCTATACAGTACAGACCTATACAGACCTATACAGACAGGACCTATACAGACCTATACAGTACAGACCTATACAGACCTATACAGTACAGACCTATACAGACCTATACAGTACAGACCTATACAAACCTATACAGTACAGACCTATACAAACCTATACAGTACAGACCTATACAGACCTATACAGTACAGACCTATACAGACCTATACAGACAGGACCTATACAGACCTATACAGTACAGACCTATACAGACCTATACAGTACAGACCTATACAGACCTATACAGTACAGACCTATACAAACCTATACAGTACAGACCTATACAGACCTATACAGTACAGACCTATACAGACCTATACAGTACAGACCTATACAGACCTATACAGTACAGACCTATACAGACCTATACAGTACAGACCTATACATACCTATACAGTACAGACCTATACAGACCTATACAGTACAGACCTATACAAACCTATACAGTACAGACCTATACAGACCTATACAGTACAGACCTATACAGACCTATACAGACAGGACCTATACAGACCTATACAGTACAGACCTATACAAACCTATACAGTACAGACCTATACAGACCTATACAGTACAGACCTATACAGACCTATACAGTACAGACCTATACAGACCTATACAGACAGGACCTATACAGACCTATACAGTACAGACCTATACAAACCTATACAGTACAGACCTATACAGACCTATACAGTACAGACCTATACAGACCTATACAGTACAGACCTATACAAACCTATACAGTACAGACCTATACAGACCTATACAGTACAGACCTATACAGACCTATACAAACCTATACAGTACAGACCTATACAGACCTATACAGTACAGACCTATACAGACCTATACAGTACAGACCTATACAGACCTATACAGTACAGACCTATACAAACCTATACAGTACAGACCTATACAAACCTATACAGTACAGACCTATACAGACCTATACAGACAGGACCTATACAGACCTATACAAACCTATACAGTACAGACCTATACAGACCTATACAGTACAGACCTATACAGACCTATACAGTACAGACCTATACAGACCTATACAGACAGGACCTATACAGACCTATACAGTACAGACCTATACAAACCTATACAGTACAGACCTATACAAACCTATACAGTACAGACCTATACAAACCTATACAGTACAGACCTATACAGACCTATACAGTACAGACCTATACAGACCTATACAGTACAGACCTATACAGACCTATACAGACAGGACCTATACAGATCACACACACAAGCGGTATAAACAGTCAAGTTCACATGACAGGGCTCAATCACGCATTCTCGTATATTTGCCGTCCTTCGCACGACACAGCGCCGCCCGTTCCGTTCATATTGCCATTACGCCAGTCAAGCTACGTATTCTCTTGAAACTAAGTGATGACCTTGTAATCCCTTGCCCTCATGGGTAACCTGAGTCGCGACAGTACGGTGTTTAACGACGCTATTGGTCGAAACTTCAGCTGAAGGATCGATAACGAAACCAGCAAATACACCGTCCACCTTCCGTGGCATACAGGTTCACGCCGCAGTCCACAGCTGCCACCACAGCAGCGGGCGTCCCCGCACCACTGTGCCGCGAGCTGGGGGCACGCCGACCGGTCGCGGCTGCTGATTGGTCCATCGGAACGGTCCACTCCGCGCCCCGCAGTCAGCTGATTCAAGGTCACGCGCAGGGGCGACTTGAGCGCTCGCAGGAAGGTGGGCTAACGTGGAAGACTGACAGATGAGCATGGAACAGTTACAGAATAGACTTCCAGCATTGGCAGGACATTGGTAGTTTAATTATGATAACTAGCCTCTACGCAAGTCATCCATACACGGCCTAATAACTTGGCGCCCGTTGCGGCTGCATGCATGAAATTTGGGGGGGGGGGGTGGGGGTGGGGTGTCCCAACAACAACAACAAAAAAACATTTTCGTCGGTGCAAGCTTGCCAATTGACACGGCGTTCTTCTCCAGGCCAGTAACAAGTATGCCAAATTTCATTTCGATCCTTTGAGTGTCGCCCCCCCCCGGGCTTCCGTAAGTTGTTGACCCCTACCCAAAGGTCAAAAATGAAAGTCGTACAGACCTCCGCGTGAGCTCATTTGAAAGCTCTTGTCGAGTAGAGTATACTTTAATTCAGTCGAAATGCTCTAAATTCAAGTTTTCGTTCTATGAGACATAAACAGAGCCCAAAACCAAGCCTTCAATAGAGCTCTATTGCAGGCTTGCTTTTGGGATCTGTTTATGACTCATAGAACGCAAACTTGAATTTAGAGCGTTTCGACTGAATTAGAGTTTATTCCACTCGACAAGGGCTTTCAAATGAGCACACGCGGAGGTCTGTACGACGACTTTCATTTTTGACCTTTGGGTAGGGGTCAACAACTTACGGAGGCCCGGGGGGGGGGGGTGGGGACCAAAACTCAAATAATCGAAATGAAATTTGGCATACTTGTTATTGGCCTAAGGAAGAACGCCGTGTCAATTGGCAAGCTTGCACCGACGAAAAAATTTTTTTTTGGACACCCTAGTGTGTGGCTGGTGAACATAAGGATATTTGTTCCACTTTGCACTTCATTGTTTTAAGTCACCATTTTCCCTTTGAAGAATCGTATGACCGTTTCCATTCCTCACCCAAGCTCCCCAGTCATTAGATATTGGTTTGCATACTTTCACTTATATACCCTTCCCTCACTGTTGTGATGACGTGTATTCTTGTATCTGTTGTAGGACGTAATCAACCTCAACAACAAGCAATATGGGGACAATAAGTGATGAGCTCCATTTTCTTCCCTCTTCGATCGGCTTCTCTGTATTTTCGGCCGAAGAAGTGCGAAAACTCAGCAAAGTGGAGATCACCTCCACTGTCAGTGTCAATGACCTCTGTCAGCCTCTTCCCGGCGGTCTCTATGACCTCAAGATGGGTAAGTTTTGGAAACACACAGAACACAATAGTTCTTATCTATTTTGTTTTGAAGCAGTTTTTGTTGTTATTCTTCTTTGATTTATTGCAAATCTTTGGAAGTATTTAATAGCAAAAATTTGCTATCGACTTTGTCAGGAGCTTCGGCAAGAAGTTTGTGTTTGTATATGCCAGTTGCATTATGTTGTAGTAGCATGCCATTGTCTATGACTTGTTAATTTCCCGAGTACTGCATAATGCATAGTGTGATTACTGAATGCTAATTTAATGGGCGATAGTTTTATTCAAAGTAAGTGACCTACTTACACCAATGAGCCCCACGTCGACTCTGATTCCGTGTGTTTCAGGCCCGTACATGCGCGACTTCGGTGTCTGCTCCACCTGTCACCTGAACTACCTTCACTGCCCGGGCCACCTGGGCCACATCGAGCTGGTGTTCCCCGTCATCAACCCGCTGTTCCGCTCGGTGGCCTTCAGCCTGCTCTCCAGGACCTGCCTCCACTGCTCGGCGCTTCTCTTTCCCGGTGAGTAGCCATGGACTCTCCAGGACCTGCCTCCACTGCTCGGCGCTTCGCTTTCCCGGTCAGTAGCCATGGACTCTCCAGGACCTGCCTCCACTGCTCGGCGCTTCTCTTTCCCGGTGAGTAGCCATGGACTCTCCAGGACCTGCCTCCACTGCTCGGCGCTTCTCTTTCCCGGTGAGTAGCCATGGACTCTCCAGGACCTGCCTCCACTGCTCAGCGCTTCGCTTTCCCGGTCAGTAGCCATGGACTCTCCAGGACCTGCCTCCACTGCTCGGCGCTTCTCTTTCTCGGTCAGTAGCCATGGACTCTCCAGGGCCTGCCTCCACTGCTCGGCGCTTCTCTTTCCCGGTCAGTAGCCATGGACTCTCCAGGACCTGCCTCCACTGCTCGGCGCTTCTCTTTCCCGGTCAGTAGCCATGGACTCTCCAGGACCTGCCTCCACTGCTCGGCGCTTCTCTTTCCCGGTCAGTAGCCATGGACTAGGTCGACCGACCAATTCACATTCTTCTTGAATTTGTAAAGTTATGAGCAGTTCTGGGATTTCCAGGCTGATTATCGTTCAGACTTGTCATGTTGGAAGGCTTTCTTTTCTTAGAGTCTGCAGCAAGGTGTATTTTATATGCATGCTGGTTTTATGTAGTTTTGTGTCCAGTTCCAATGCTGGTATTTGATCGCTGACGTGAATACTTGTTGGGTGGCCTGTGCTGCACCGATCTGGACCGTGGCGACTGACTATATTTCAGGCCCGTTGTTGACTGGTGTTCTACTTCAGCTCCGGTGCCGATCGTCTGCCCGATACGTGTGTTTCAGCCCACAACAGACAGCTGACTGTGTCTGTTGTTTCAGCCCCGGTGTGTTGTTTCAGCCCCGGTGCTGACTGTGTCTGTTGTTTCAGCTCCGGTACTGACTGTGTCTGTTGTTTCAGCCCCGGTGCTGACTGTGTCTGTTGTTTCAGCCCCGGTGCTGACTGTGTCTGTTGTTTCAGCCCCGGTGCTGACTGTGTCTGTTGTTTCAGCCCCGGTGCTGACGCTGACGCGGACCCAGCTGGAGCTGCTGGATCTGGGTCTGGCGGCCGAGGCGCTGGCCGCCGCTGACTTGGTACCGGCCTCGTCCACGGGAGGGCAGAAGCGGCGGCGGGTGGGTAATGATCTGGAGCTGGAGACGGACCTGCTGGAGACGGGGGCCACCATCAGCGACCAGCAGGTCTACGACAGACTTGGCCAGTACCTGAACAATATCAGAGGTGAGACGACCAGGGCAGCCGACTTAGTAGAATCGTCACATTGTATATTATCTTCTTAATTTGAAGCCAGCTATTCAGCGCCAATCAAAAGCTGGTCTATTGCTATATACGCTGACTTTGTTCATTTCCTAAAGGCGCCCGACTCTTTTCCACTCTTTTTCCTCAGTTTATCTGTGAATTTTCCACTCCTTACTTAAAAATACATTGGATAATTGGAACCCTGCTACTGATTTATGGATATTATTAGGGATAGCCTGTGGAGGGAAATACAGGTAATAATTGGTATACCTAGGTAATAACTCATTCTGATAAGCGGGTAATTGGGTATCGATAAAGCCGGGTACATATGTTTTTTGGTTGAAATTTCCACTCTTTATTCTTATGTTTAGCCAGATTTTTCCACTCGCACCCCAGCTCCGAAGCAATTCTATGACCCTGTCTGGACTGGTGCCTTGGTTTAGTGATGTCCTGGACTGACCACGCCCGTTGTGCGGTACCCTCCCCACACAGAGCAGCACCGCAGCGGGAAGCTGACTTGTCAGGTCCGGAACGTGGTGCTGGAGCGACGCACGGTGGTGCAGAAGTTCCTGGGGTTCCGGGCGCTCGGCCAGTGTATCCAGTGTAGTCGCAAGCAGCCCTCACTCAACGACTTCATGGGGCAGATCGTCAAAATCGAGAAGAAGGACGCTGGGTGAGCTGCGGGGGTGCATGTTTTTTTACATGGTCGTCAGGAAACGAGTTTTCTTTTCGAAAATATTTCCAGGTCTTTAGAAGTTGGGTATAAAATGATGCCGTGCGTTGTTTGGCTGTGTGCTTGGCCACAGTGTCATAGACGGACACCAAATAACCGCGGCGATTGCTCCGCCTTTAGGCCCCAATGCATCATCATCAGCAAAGTTCCATAGCTTAGCAAGGCCGATGTCAGCAACTTTAATTCAAAGCAGTAACGCAGATCCGTTATGCTCAGGATGTATGCGATATAGCGGATGTGTTAAGATGACTTAAGTGTTACAGACCCAGTGTTACAGACCCCAATCAGCTACGCGCCTTCAGCTACACGCCTTCAGCTGCACGCCTTCCGCTACACGCCTTCAGCTACACGCCTTCAGCTACACGCCTTCAGCTACACGCCTTCAGCTACACGCCTTCAGCTACACGCCTTCAGCTTGTAACATTGAGCTGTGTCCGTTTCAGGAAGAAGACCGGTGATAAGAACGTGGACCAGAGCGACACCCGTGGCTACCTGACGGCGCTGGAGGCCCGGTCAGTGGGGACACATGTCCAGCTTCAGTAGTGGCTGTGTCGAGGTTGACTATCGGGACAAGCTCTTTCAAAGGTGCAGCTGGTGCGCTACTGCGTCATTTTATTTGGTTAACTTTGCAATAAATGTTTATTTTGTTAGTGCGTAGTGTGACGTATGCGATATGTGACGCAAACTTGTGTGATGTGTGTGATATCTGTGATGTATGTAACTGTGTGATGTGTGTGCTATTTGTGATGTATGTAACTGTGTGACGTGTGTGACGCAAACTTGTATGATGTGTGTGTGTGTGGGTGTGGGTGTGGGTGTGGGTGTGGGTGTGGGTGTGGGTGTGGGTGTGTGTGTGTGTGTGTGTGTGTGTGTGTGTGTGTGTGTGTGTGTGTGTGTGTGTGTGTGTGTGTGTGTGTGTGTGTGTGTGTGTGTGTGTGTGTGTGTGTGTGTGTGTGTGGGTGTGGGTGTGGGTGTGGGTGTGGGTGTGGGTGTGGGTGTGGGTGGGTGGGTGTGTGGGTGGGTGTGTGGGTGGGTGTGTGTGTGTGTGTGTGTGTGTGTGGGTGGGTGGGTGGGTGTGTGTGTGTGTGTGTGTGGGTGGGTGGGTGGGTGGGTGGGTGGGTGGGTGGGTGGGTGGGTGGGTGTGTGTGTGTGTGGGTGGGTGGGTGGGTGTGTGTGTGGGTGTGTGGGTGTGTGGGTGGGTGTGTGGGTGGGTGTGTGTGTGGGTGGTTGTGTGGGTGGGTGTGTGTGTGTGTGGGTGGGTGGGTGTGTGTGGGTGGGTGGGTGTGTGGGTGTGTGGGTGGGTGTGTGGGTGGGTGTGTGTGTGGGTGGGTGTGTGGGTGGGCGGGCGTGTGGGTGGGTGTGTGGGTGTGTGGGTGGGTGGGTGGGTGTGTGGGTGGGTGTGTGGGTGGGTGTGTGGGTGGGTGTGTGGGTGGGTGGGTGGGTGTGTGGGTGGGTGGGTGTGTGGGTGGGTGTGTGGGTGGGTGTGTGGGTGGGTGTGTGGGTGGGTGTGTGGGTGTGTGGGTGGGTGGGTGGGTGGGTGTGTGGGTGGGTGGGTGTGTGGGTGGGTGGGTGGGTGTGTGGGTGGGTGGGTGTGTGGGTGGGTGGGTGGGTGGGTGTGTGGGTGGGTGTGTGGGTGGGTGTGTGGGTGGGTGTGTGGGGTGTGTGTGTGGGTGTGTGGGTGGGTGGGTGGGTGGGTGGGTGTGTGGGTGGGTGTGTGGGTGGGTGTGTGGGTGCGTGTGTGGGTGGGTGGGTGTGTGGGTGGGTGTGTGGGTGTGTGGGTGCGTGGGTGGGTGGGTGCGTGGGTGGGTGGGTGCGTGGGTGCGTGGGTGGGTGGGTGCGTGGGTGCGTGGGTGGGTGCGTGGGTGGGTGCGTGGGTGGGTGCGGGTGTGGGTGCGTGCGTGGGTGCGTGCGTGGGTGCGTGCGTGGGTGCGTGCGTGGGTGCGTGCGTGGGTGTGGGTGTGTGTGTGGGTGTGTGTGTGTGTGTGTGTGTGTGTGTGTGTGTGTGTGTGTGTGTGTGTGATATTTGTGATGTATGTAACTGTGTGACGTGTGATGCTTATGTTGTGCATGTGTGACGTGTGTGCTGTATGTGACGTGTGAGCTGTGTGTGACGTGAGTGACGTCCATCCAACAGTGACGTGCTGCGGAAGCTCTGGAGCCGTGAGAAGGAGCTGCTCTGCTGCGTGTTTGGCGTTCTCAACTCGCTGAAGCACAGTGACTACCCGACCGACTGTTTCTTCCTGGAGGCGCTGCCGGTGACCGCGCCGCGCCTGCGTCCGGTGAGACAACAGCGGCGAGCGGTCCTGCCGGCACCACACGTCTGGCCAGGCTGGTAACACTGTCTGGCCGTCCGGGTCCTGCCGGCACCACACGTCTGGCCAGGCTGGTAACACTGTCTGGCCGTCCAGGTCCTGCCGGCATCGCACGTCTGGCCAGGCTGGTAACACTGTCTGGCCGTCCAGGTCCTGCCGGCACCGCACGTCTGGCCAGGCTGGTACCACTGTCTGGCCGTCCAGGTCCTGCCGGCACCACACGTCTGGCCAGGCTGGTAACACTGTCTGGCCGTCCAGGTCCTGCCGGCACCACACGTCTGGCCAGGCTGGTAACACTGTCTGGCCGTCCAGGTCCTGCCGGCACCACACGTCTGGCCAGGCTGGTAACACTGTCTGGCCGTCCAGGTCCTGCCGGCACCACACGTCTGGCCAGGCTGGTAACACTGTCTGGCCGTCCAGGTCCTGCCGGCACCACACGTCTGGCCAGGCTGGTAACACTGTCTGGCCGTCCAGGTCCTGCCGGCACCACAGGTCTGGCCAGGCTGGTAACACTGTCTGGCCGTCCAGGTCCTGCCGGCACCACACGTCTGGCCAGGCTGGTAACACTGTCTGGCCGTCCAGGTCCTGCCGGCACCACACATCTGGCCAGGCTGGTAACACTGTCTGGCCGTCCAGGTCCTGCCGGCACCACACGTCTGGCCAGGCTGGTAACACTGTCTGGCCGTCCAGGTCCTGCCGGCACCACACGTCTGGCCAGGCTGGTAACACTGTCTGGCCGTCCAGGTCCTGCCGGCACCACACGCCTGGCCAGGCTGGTGACACTGTCCTGTCTGTCCAGGTCCTGCCGGCACCACACGTCTGGCCAGGCTGGTAACACTGTCTGGCCGTCCAGGTCCTGCCGGCACCAAACGTCTGGCCAGGCTGGTAACACTGTCTGGCCGTCCAGGTCCTGCCGGCACCACACGCCTGGCCAGGCTGGTAACACTGTCCTGTCTGTCCAGGTCCTGCCGGCACCACACGTCTGGCCAGGCTGGTAACACTGTCTGGCCGTCCAGGTCCTGCCGGCACCACACATCTGGCCAGGCTGGTAACACTGTCTGGCCGTCCAGGTCCTGCCGGCACCACACGTCTGGCCAGGCTGGTAACACTGTCTGGCCGTCCAGGTCCTGCCGGCACCACACGTCTGGCCAGGCTGGTAACACTGTCTGGCCGTCCAGGTCCTGCCGGCACCACACGTCTGGCCAGGCTGGTAACACTGTCCTGTCTGTCTGGTCGTCCACTGTCCAGCGCGGAGGGACGTGCTGCAGTCAGTGTATGCAGGAGCATATCCGTAGTAGTGAACTTCATTTGTGTTGTTGTTGTAAGTCGACGCGTGCAACGGGTGTCCATTGTTCCAAGTGGCGTCGATGTAAATTGTAATTACAAAATGTTATGCTAATGAGCTATGAAGTTCTAATAGTGATGATTTTCATATATGATCTGCGCCTTGATCGTTTGAAATTTATACCGTACGACATCAACATACTTTTCGACAGTTCAGACAGTTCAGACAGACAGTACAACAGTTCGTCGGCATCCTGCGAGCTCGGTATAGATACGGCATGTTACCATCCCATGCTGCATGTTACCATCCCATGCTGCAGATACGGCATGTTACCATCCCGTGTGCATGTGCGTGTGCGTGTGCGTGTGCGTGTGCGTGTGCGTGTGCGTGTGCGTGTGCGTGTGCGTGTGCGTGTGCGTGTGCGTGTGCGTGGGCGTGGGCGTGGGCGTGGGCGTGGGCGTGGGCGTGGGCGTGGGCGTGTGTGTGTGGTGTGTGGTGTGTGGTGTGTGGTGTGTGGTGTGTGGTGTGTGGTGTGTGGTGTGTGGTGTGTGGTGTGTGGTGTGTGGTGTGGGTGTGGGTGTGTGTGTGGGTGTGTGGGTGTGTGCGCGCGCGCGCCGCGCGGCAAACAATATTTATGTGTGTTGGCCTTATGGCGATAATAGTTGGCGGTGCACCCATACGCCCGAATGATCACCATGTGTGTCTGGGCATGTGTGTCTGGGCAGATGGACAGTGTGAACGGCCGTGCGGTGGAGCACACCCAGACGCACGTGTACGCCTGCGTGCTGGAGTGCAGCCGGCTGCTGCGTCAGCTGGTGCAGCTGCGCCAGCAGGGCGGGAAGCTGGACCAGCTGCCGGACGAGCAGCAGCGGCTGCTGGGCTCCGTCCGGGGCGACACCGTGGACGATAAGATAGTCCGCTGCTGGGGAAACCTGCAGGGCCTGGTCGACTGTCTCTTTGACCCGGATATGAACAAGATGACGGCCAAGCGGCTGAAGGCCAAAAACCTGCGCGGTGTGAAGCAGGTGAGATGAGTATCAGGGTTGGTGGCTACCGGTGAGGCTTCGTGGGGTGGTATGGTGTGGATATGGGATATTGTGGAAGGATTGGTTACTCAGCGCACTCGGAATGCGTCACAACCCGAATGCGTCTGTCAGCCAGAACCGCCTTTATGTTATGCCGAGAGTCTACTGAGTCTTAAAGGGAGTATGCCTACCCACATCGCTTATTTGGGGTTATTGACTCTGGTTTATAGAACATAATTTTGTGAATCGAGCCATGCCTTTCATTTTTCCAGATTCACACTAGTTGCTGAGATATTACAAAGAGTCCAGGAACTGGCTGGTAGCAAAACATTATGGGGTAGACTCCAGAGGGCTTCCGCTACTAGAAGCACTGCAACTATTGATTACACTGCTAGCATATCGTTAGCGCCGGCCAATAGCAATTCGACAAAACAGCTCGTGCGCGCTGATAGCAGCAGCCGAACAGTACCGTCTGTCCCCCTGATCGCAACGCTTGATGGTCATTGTTCGACGAAGATATCAATTTAGAGCTGCGAAACTTGCACATAATAAAGTTCACAGTGGCAAGAACGTGCTGTGCAAAACTCGTCTCTATCTTGATGTGACCGTAATTGTATTGCCTATGTGCGCCGTTTTACATAACATCACCATAGTGGCGATCGTTTTATGGATATCGAAACAAAAAATAAGCAAAAAACAATATAAGTGAAAATTCAACTAAAGGGGCTCCAGATGCTAATTTCATTGTATCCAACAATCAAACCAATAGCTACTTACCGTATGCAAACTATTTTTGACATTCCAAAATAGTAGGCACACTCCCTTTAATGAGTAAGCCACGCTCGCCCCTGCGTCTGAACCATCCCCACCCCACCTCCTCCGAGCCGCCCGTGTGTGGCTAACCCGCCCGTAACACGCACCGTTGCCACTCCCTTGCCGCCAGGTGCTGGAGAAAAAGGACGGCATCTTCCGTATGAACATGATGGGTAAACGTGTTGACTTCGCCGGCCGGACGGTCATCACTCCAGACCCGTACCTCAACGTGCAGGAGATGGGAGTCCCGGAGGTGATGGCGAAGAAGCTGACCTACCCGGAGCCGGTGACGCCACAGAACCTCTCCCTGATGCAGCGAGCCGTGCTGAACGGTCCTAACAAACACCCAGGCGCCAACGCCGTGCGGATGAGCAACGGCACCAAGGTGATGCTGAGGGACGATCCCAAGCAGCTGGCCTCGATCGCGGCCAGCCTGCTGACGCTGTCCGAGGAGCTCTCCAAGAAGCTGATGGGTCCGAAGGTGGTGCACCGTCACCTGGTGACCGGGGACGTGGTGCTGCTGAACCGGCAGCCGACCCTGCATCGCCCCTCCATCATGGCGCAGAAGGTGCGCGTCCTCCCCGGAGAGAAGACATTCCGACTGCACTACTCCAACTGCAAGAGCTACAACGCCGACTTTGACGGAGATGAGATGAACATGCACCTGCCGCAGGGGGAGGAGGCGCGCAGTGAGGCCTACAACCTGGCCCTCGCGCCGAATCACTTTCTCGTGCCGAAAGACGGCACGCCGCTGGGTGGACTGATCCAGGACCACGTGGTGGCCGGGGTGAGGCTGACGATGCGCTCCACGTTCCTGGACCGCGCGCAGTACCAGCAGCTGGTGGCCAGCGGGCTGGGCGAGCACCGACGCCGACTGACGCTGCTGCCGCCGGCCATGCTGAAGCCTCGGCCGCTCTGGACCGGGAAGCAGGTCATCTCGACGCTGTTGATCAACCTGACGCCCGCCGGCCGACCCGCCATCAACCTCCGGTCCAAGGCCAAACTCATCCCAAAGGTGGGCGTATTGGTGACCGCAGGTCCAAAGCCAAACTCAACCCAAAGGAGGTGTAAATGTTGGTGCAACGCCAGTCTATGGTCGATAAGCAAACTACGCGCAAACGTAGGTGGAATGGGAAAATGAGATGCAGGATTGAAATGCATTCCATGGTTACACAGCACTAGTGCAACATTTCCCGAAAACAAAATCATTCACACCGCACCACCAAAATTAGATTGCGTACAACGGAAATACCGAAGCGTGTGTTACATCGTGGATTACCACACACTCTAGGAGTGTTTTGATCCGCACAAATGTCAGCGTTTCAAATACATGACATGGGCAGCCGACAGCCCTATGTGCTATTATGTGCCGATGTGTCTGTTCTGATCGACCTCTGCCCCCTCTGTCCTGAGTCTGACCGACCTCTGCCCCCTCTGTCCTGAGTCTGACCGACCTCTGCCCCCTCTGTCCTGAGTCTGACCGACCTTTGCCCCCTCTGTCCTGAGTGACCGACCTCTGCCCCCTCTGTCCTGAGTCTGACCGACCTCTGCCCCCTCTGTCCTGAGTCTGACCGACTTCTGCCCCCTCTGTCCTGAGTCTGACCGACCTCTGCCCCCTCTGTCCTGAGTCTGACCGACCTCTGCCCCCTCTGTCCTGAGTCTGACCGACCTCTGCCCCCTCTGTCCTGAGTCTGACCGACTTCTGCCCCCTCTGTCCTGAGTCTGACCGACCTCTGCCCCCTCTGTCCTGAGTCTGACCGACTTCTGCCCCCTCTGTCCTGAGTCTGACCGACTTCTGCCCCCTCTGTCCTGAGTCTGACCGACCTCTGCCCCCTCTGTCCTGAGTCTGACCGACCTCTGCCCCCTCTGTCCTGAGTCTGACCGACTTCTGCCCCCTCTGTCCTGAGTCTGACCGACCTCTGCCCCCTCTGTCCTGAGTCTGACCGACCTATGCCCCCTCTGTCCTGAGTCTGACCGACTTCTGCCCCCTCTGTCCTGAGTCTGACCGACCTCTGCCCCCTCTGTCCTGAGTCTGACCGACCTCTGCCACCTCTGTCCTGAGTCTGACCGACCTCCGCCTCCTCTGTCCTGAGTCTGACCGACTTCTGCCCCTCTGTCCTGAGTCTGACCGACCTCTGCCCCCTCTGTCCTGAGTGACCGACCTCTGCCCCCTCTGTCCTGAGTCTGACCGACCTCTGCCCCGTTCGTGCCCAGGTGTGGCAGCGGCAGCCGTCCCGTGTTGCCCTGGCGGGCGGCACCCCGCTGGTGGAGCCGGACATGTCCGAGGGTGAGGTGGTGATCCGCGGGGGTCACCTGCTGTGCGGCGTGCTCGACAAGCAGCAGTTCGGTGCCGTGCCCTACTCTCTCGTGCACGGCTTCTTCGAGCTGTACGGCGGCGAGGCCAGCAGTCAGCTGCTCTCTGCCTTCTCCCGGCTCTTCACCTGCTGCCTGCACGTGATGGGCTTCACGCTGGGCGTGCAGGACATCCTGGTCACCCCCGAGGCGGACCGGCAACGCAGAGAGGTGGTGAGCAACGCCGCCGCGCTCGGCGCCGAGGCCACCGCCGACGCCCTCGGTCTGGTGGCGCGTGCTGACAGAGCGGACGTCGGACTCGTGAAGCGACGGCTAGAGCAGGCGCATCTGGCGTCGGCATCGCGCACACAGCGTGATCTGGATCGGGCGTACAAACAGAGGCTAGACGGCGTCAACAACGACATCAACAAGGCGTGTCTGCCGCGGGGTCTGATCCAGCCGTTCCCCGAGAACAACCTGCAGCTGATGGTGGAGTCGGGAGCCAAGGGTTCCAAGGTGAATACGATGCAGATCAGCTGCCTGCTCGGGCAGATAGAGCTCGAGGGAAAGCGTCCGCCGCGCATGGTCTCCGGGAAGACGCTGCCGAGCTTTGCGCCGTACGACCTGAGCCCGCGCGCAGGTGGGTTCATCTCGGGTCGGTTCATGACTGGGATCCGGCCGCAGGAGTACTTCTTCCACTGCATGGCTGGACGAGAGGGTCTGATTGATACAGCAGTCAAGACCAGCCGCTCGGGATACTTGCAGAGGTGCCTGATCAAACACCTGGAGGGTCTCGTGGTCAACTACGACTCGACTGTGCGCGACAGTGACGGCAGTGTGATCCAGTTCAGGTACGGCGAGGACGGCTGCGAGACGCAGAAGGTGCCCTACCTGACGCAGAAGCAGCTGCCCTTCCTCGACGACAACCACAGCGGCCTGCTCGACCCGGCGCTGGTCGACACCTTCAAAAGCTGCTCTCAGCTGCACGCGATCAACAAAATTAAGAAGAAGATACACAAGTGGCGCGCCAAGCTCGGCGACCCATGCCAGCACCGCCGCACCAGCGCGTTCCTCGAGTTCAGCCGCAGCGCGCCGCTGGAGAATCGAGACAAGCGTCACCCGAAGACGAACCGGCCGCTCAGCTACCACCAGTGCGTGGCGCTCTGGGAGGGGCTGGCCACGAGGAAACCGTACCGTGCGGCCGTCCGGCCCTGTCCCGACCCGGTGGACGCCGCCTACCCTCCGGACGCCCACTTCTCCTCGGTCTGTGAGCGGATGGACGGGATGCTGTCTGAGTACCTGGCGACGCGGCCCGGAGGCGTCCCGGACCAGCTGCAGGACATGCTGTACTTCAAGGCGGCCCGCGCAGTGGTGCAGTCCGGAGAGGCGGTCGGGCTCATCGCTGGTCAGGTTAGTTGGAACTGGGAGGAACTGGGAGGAACTGGGAGGAACTGGGAGGAACTGGGAGGAACTGGGAGGAACTGAGATGAACTGAGAGGAATGCGCGATAGGGTTCCGTTCTTTTGTGCGTTTGTTTCCGATGGAGAAAAGCTCCTGGATTGCGTTTCTAGTTTCTAGTGCGACATAGATTCTCCCGGGTTAAGTATATAGTGTGGCTGATGGCCCGATGTGTAGCGATGTGTAGCGATGTGTAGCGATGTTAAGCATGCCGGTGTACTATTTGTACAATGGCACCATGCGATTTCCCGTCGAAAGGTGATAAATATCCAACTTCCTGCCGCTGATTGCGGGTCGCTGGTATTATGATCGATGTGGTGGAGACTATGTCATGTTTTTGTTGTTAATGTGATTCCGATGAGCGGCGTTTTGACATGTTGTTGTTTCTGCACCGTTCTGTTCTCAGTCTGTCGGCGAGCCCTCAACCCAGATGACACTGAACACGTTCCATTTCGCCGGTCTGGGAGACATGAACGTCACGCTGGGTAAGCGGCATGCACCTCATCATCGGCCGTCTTCAGATGCCCCGACCGGAAATAGTTACCGAGTGCTTTTCCAACTCTTTAGTATGAACAATGAGAGGAATTTGTAATAGCTATATTTGTTAACATGTGACTGCGGATACCAGGATTACACGTCACTGTAGTGGTTGAGAGTCGACCTGTTGAAAACTCGTGTGTTTTAACCCAAAATGAATAGTCAACTGTAGTTGCCAGGCAACCATTTCGGTATCTGACGTCACGTTACTTCACGCTGACGTCACGTTATTTAATTCTGCCTTGGATGAAGATGATCATTGCTCATTCTTATTGCTCATGGCGAGCTCATTGCTCATGATGAGCTCAGTGCTCATGATGAGCTCAGTGCTCATGATGAGCTCAGTGCTCATGATGAGCTCAGTGCTCATGATGAGTTAATTGTTTATCTTCCGCAGCGCTTCATAGGACCGTTGTTACCGGTACGTCTTTACTCGTGTCGCGGTAAAATCAATAAAGGCGCTGTGCTACGATGTCCTGTGTTGTTTTTCATAATTAGACGTACTTAGATAACAATATAAGTTCGTCCCTGCGTCATCTCTGAAATATGAGGCTTTATCGTCTGCGCTCACCTGACGCTCTGCCCCGTCCCCCGCCAGGTATCCCGCGTCTGCGTGAGATCCTCTCCGCTTCCAAGGGTCAGAAGACACCCAGTATGGAGATCCCGTTCCGCTTCAACGTGCCGGACGTGGCCGTCAAGGCGCGCCGCCTGCGCCTGCAGCTGACGCGCGTCACGCTGGCGCAGGTGCTGCGCCAGGTGACCGTCACTGAGTCGTGCCAGTCGGGACGCACGCGCACCTACTGTCTCCGCCTGCAGATGCTGCCGCGCTCGGCGTATAAGGACGAGTTCGCCGTCACGCCCGCCACCGTGCTGCGTTACGTAGAAGACGTGTGGGTGCGCCGGCTCCTGAAGAAACTCGCCAACACGTTCAAGTTGAAGGATGTGAGCGGGGTGCTGGAGAAGGAAGCTGCCGGCGGGGAGGGGGAGGAGGCGGCCGACCAGCCGGCGGAGGACGCCGGAGAGGACCCGTCCTCGCCCGCCGCGCCCGAGGACGCCGCGCCGGCGGAGCAGGCGGTGGACGAGGACAACTCCGACGCCGAGGCTGAGCCGGACGACGACGCCACGGCGGCGCGATCCAAGACGAGGCACAACGACGAGGCCGACTACGAGTCCGACGAGGAGGAAGACCTTTTGGACGACGAGCGGCCCGATATGCCTGAGAAGATGGGAGACGAGGCGGGGGAGGAGGAGGAAGAGGATACACTGACGATGACGCCGTCAGGAGCGAAGGAAGCGCATCTGCGCCGCGCCGCCGTCTGTGCCCTCTGCCTCGACAGCTGCCGGGCGACAAAGTACGACTTCGATCAGAAACACGAGCGCTGGTGTCAGCTGACCGTGGTGGTGAGTGTGGGGGGGGGGGGGGTCTGGTGGGGTTCTCTGGAACGGTCGGAGGGCGGATTTGTTGGGCTCGCGGTGGGTTAGTTTGCGGTAGAGCTGGGAGCAGTCTTCTGCACAGGCGTGGACGTTTTATCCAGCGCTTGGGCTTACTCAATAGGGATATTTTGTGCCTTGGCTAGTGTTAAAGGGACTGTCCCACCTTTGTGAAAGTTGTCGAATCACACTTAATTTTATGTCTACATGTCAGGCGAGGTCAGCTGAACATGTTCGTGAACTTTTTTTCCGAAAAAAAAAATTTATCTTGGAAGATATTTAACTTTTAGTTTTAAGCGAGAAGTTGGGTTGGTGACGTCATAATATTTTGTTTAATAACAGGGAAATCCTTTTTTGTGCTGCCAAATATATGGCACAATTTTTTGTTGACATCTATTGCACAGAAAAAGCGAACTACCCGGTGTCTAGATTGGCTTAGATTGCGAACCACCCGGGGATGGAGAAATGAAAGACGAAAATATTCCAAGGCTGACCTTAAAACAAGTCGACTAGCATTACCAGTTGGGTAAAGAGACGGCGCTGTCGGTTTAGAGTCTCTATTCAAATACACATGGGCCTTGTTTTTTACAGATGTCAAAATCAAACTCTAATATCTTTTTGATTAGATCATTGTGGTTGTTTTAACTGCTACCATACTTAATTTCAATGCCTAGCCATAAAAATCTCATCTCAACTCAAATATAATGTTAAGATGGGATAGTCCCTTTAACCCGCGCCCCGCTGGGGGGGGGGGGGGGGCAAAATATGCCCCTAATGGATGTGGTACTTTGGGAGATTAGATAACATTCTAAGTTCGTCCCTTCACCTGCTCTGCAATATGGTATTCGCCACTCTCGTCTGCGCTCGTCTGACGCTCTGCCCCATGCCCCGCCAGGCTTCCCTGCAATATGTCCTTCGCCACTATCGTCTGCGCTCGCCTAACGCTCGGCCCCGTCCCCCGCCAGATATCCCGCGTCTGCGTGAGATCCTCTCAGCTTCCAAGGGTCAGAAGACACCCAGTATGGAGATCCCGTTCCGCTTCAACGTCCCGGACGTGGCCGTCAAGTTTAACATGACGTCAGAGCATGCCATTTTTGGTGGAAAACGATAAATGTTTGAAAATTCTTTGCGTTTTGATGCAAATTGCAAATAAAAAAACGCCAAAAGAAAGGAAATGACATTCTCTTCCAAATGTATATCTCGGATTTTCGACATTTGGGGGTTTTGACCCAAAAACAAATTGAAAAAACTGTCTTGTCAGAAGAATTTCCACATAAAAAAGAAGATATTTACAAAACCGAAATATATATTAGAGAACCAAGTATGGACGATACCCAAACCAAATTTCAAAGTCATATCTTTATTTTTTTACTGACTTATAGCTCCCTAAGTATAAGTAACTCATGTCATTTTTGAAGTTACGTTTTTTTGCTTTAGTGACCAGATACAGGCAAATAAATGCCACCGCTGTATTTCGGAGACAAAGTTGGTCTCGAAACATGTCTTGTATTTATATTAATCAATTTCAAATTTTGTCCTTATTGTGACCTGACCTTGACCTGAGGGCCATTATTTGGGGTGAGGTTGTGAAAATGGCTGCTGCTATCGAATTATACGTGTAAAATAACCCCTACAACATGTGTCGCATGACTTTCGTAGACCTGGGACCTTTTGTGACCTGACCTGGACCTTGACCTTTGCTTACAATTTCACTGTTGCGTATGTGGAAGGTGCATTATACCTTTGAAAGCACTTTGGGCGATAATAGTCGCCATCTAAGGCTTTGGATGGAAAGTATGGCCCAAAAACTCAAATACCTCAATTTTGACATTTTACCTGACCGTGACCTGACATGACCTTATTTTAAAAATGTCGCGGTTGCTTTAAATGCGTCACATTGAGATATTTCAATTGCCGCCTTGCGCGTCTCGCTGCGGTTATCGGTTCGGAAGGTAACGAGGGGAGCAGAATCTCCGCCCCCCCCCCCCCCCCCCCCAGCGGGGCGTGTTCGGCTGAATACCCCAGCGGGGTACGGGTTAATGGAGTGATCATCGATTGGTTTGGCCTGTGTCCGTCCAATTCTGGACTTGATAAAGTCAAGTAAAAATATAAAAGCATGCCTCCCCCTCGAAATCTTCCGAATGACCTAATGCTCATATTTCGCTGCGATAATAGTGGTGCAAAGATAAGATAGAGATAAGCGATAAAGATCACCACATTGAAAGTGGCACGTTGCCACATGATCACGTTTCCACCATGAGTGCTCCTTCATACTTGGTGTGTATGTATACACGCCATGACTGAACCCGGGACCACATGTATACACGTCCTGACTGAACCCGTGATCACAGGCTAATGAATGAGTCTCGTGTCCGCCCCCGGTCAGGTGTCGACCCGAGACCACAGACTAATGAATGTGTCTCGTGTCCGCCCCCGGTCAGGTGTCGACCCGGGACCACAGACTAATGAATGTGTCTCGTGTCCGCCCCCGGTCAGGTGTCGACCCGGGACCACAGACTAATGAATGTGTCTCGTGTCCGCCCCCGGTCAGGTGTCGACCCGAGACCACAGACTAATGAATGTGTCTCGTGTCCGCCCCCGGTCAGGTGTCGACCCGAGACCACAGACTAATGAATGTGTCTCGTGTCCGCCCCCGGTCAGGTGTCGACCCGAGACCACAGACTAATGAATGTGTCTCGTGTCCGCCCCCGGTCAGGTGTCGACCCGTGACTACAGACTAATGAATGTCTCGTGTCCGCCCCCGGTCAGGTGTCGACCCGTGATCACAGACTAATGAATGTGTCTCGTGTCCGCCCCCGGTCAGGTGTCGACCCGAGACCACAGACTAATGAATGTGTCTCGTGTCCGCCCCCGGTCAGGTGTCGACCCGTGACCAGCTTAATGAATGTGTCTCGTGTCCGCCCCCGGTCAGGTGTCGACCCGAGACCAGACTAATGAATGTGTCTCGTGTCCGCCCCCGGTCAGGTGTCGACCCGAGACCAGACTAATGAATGTGTCTCGTGTCCGCCCCCGGTCAGGTGTCGACCCGTGACCAGACTAATGAATGTGTCTCGTGTCCGCCCCCGGTCAGGTGTCGACCCGAGACCACAGACTAATGAATGTGTCTCGTGTCCGCCCCCGGTCAGGTGTCGACCCGTGACTACAGACTAATGAATGTGTCTCGTGTCCGCCCCCGGTCAGGTGTCGACCCGTGACTACAGACTAATGAATGTGTCTCGTGTCCGCCCCCGGTCAGGTGTCGACCCGGGACCACAGACTAATGAATGTGTCTCGTGTCCGCCCCCGGTCAGGTGTCGACCCGAGATCACAGACTAATGAATGTGTCTCGTGTCCGCCCCCGGTCAGGTGTCGACCCGTGACTACAGAATAATGAATGTGTCTCGTGTCCGCCCCCGGTCAGGTGTCGACCCGTGACTACAGACTAATGAATGTGTCTCGTGTCCGCCCCCGGTCAGGTGTCGACCCGGGACCACAGACAAATGAATGTGTCTCGTGTCCGCCCCCGGTCAGGTGTCGACCCGAGACCACAGACTAATGAATGTGTCTCGTGTCCGCCCCCGGTCAGGTGTCGACCCGAGACCACAGACTAATGAATGTGTCTCGTGTCCGCCCCCGGTCAGGTGTCGACCCGGGACCACAGACTAATGAATGTGTCTCGTGTCCGCCCCCGGTCAGGTGTCGACCCGAGACCACAGACTAATGAATGTGTCTCGTGTCCGCCCCCGGTCAGGTGTCGACCCGTGACTACAGACTAATGAATGTGTCTCGTGTCCGCCCCCGGTCAGGTGTCGACCCGTGACCAGCCTAATGAATGTGTCTCGTGTCCGCCCCCGGTCAGGTGTCGACCCGAGACCACAGACTAATGAATGAGTCTCGTGTCCGCCCCCGGTCAGGTGTCGACCCGGGACCACAGACTAATGAATGTGTCTCGTGTCCGCCCCCGGTCAGGTGTCGACCCGAGACCACAGACTAATGAATGTGTCTCGTGTCCGCCCCCGGTCAGGTGTCGACCCGGGACCAGACTAATGCATGTGTCTCGTGTCCGCCCCCGGTCAGGTGTCGACCCGTGATCACAGACTAATGAATGTGTCTCGTGTCCGCCCCCGGTCAGGTGTCGACCCGTGACCAGACTAATGAATGTGTCTCGTGTCCGCCCCCGGTCAGGTGTCGACCCGTGACTACAGACTAATGAATGTGTCTCGTGTCCGCCCCCGGTCAGGTGTCGACCCGTGATCACAGCCTAATGAATGTGTCTCGTGTCCGCCCCCGGTCAGGTGTCGACCCGTGACTACAGACTAATGAATGTGTCTCGTGTCCGCCCCCGGTCAGGTGTCGACCCGGGACTACAGACTAATGAATGTGTCTCGTGTCCGCCCCCGGTCAGGTGTCGACCCGAGACCACAGACTAATGAATGAGTCTCGTGTCCGCCCCCGGTCAGGTGTCGACCCGGGACCACAGACTAATGAATGTGTCTCGTGTCCGCCCCCGGTCAGGTGTCGACCCGGGACCACAGCCTAATGAATGTGTCTCGTGTCCGCCCCCGGTCAGGTGTCGACCCGAGACCACAGACTAATGAATGTGTCTCGTGTCCGCCCCCGGTCAGGTGTCGACCCGAGACCACAGCCTAATGAATGTGTCTCGTGTCCGCCCCCGGTCAGGTGTCGACCCGAGACCACAGACTAATGAATGTGTCTCGTGTCCGCCCCCGGTCAGGTGTCGACCCGAGACCAGACTAATGAATGTGTCTCGTGTCCGCCCCCGGTCAGGTGTCGACCCGTGACTACAGACTAATGAATGTGTCTCGTGTCCGCCCCCGGTCAGGTGTCGACCCGAGACCACAGACTAATGAATGTGTCTCGTGTCCGCCCCCGGTCAGGTGTCGACCCGAGACCAGACTAATGAATGTGTCTCGTGTCCGCCCCCGGTCAGGTGTCGACCCGTGACTACAGACTAATGAATGTGTCTCGTGTCCGCCCCCGGTCAGGTGTCGACCAGTAAGCAGTGCGACATTCAGACCCTGGTGACGGAGGCGGCGGACGCGGGCGTCATCAGGGAGGTGCCGCGCATCTCCCGCGTCTTCGTGCTGGAGGACCAGCGGAAGGGGCTGCGGCTCTGCACCGAGGGAATCAACATGACGGTCAGTGTGTGTGTGTGGGGAGGGGGGGGGGGGGGGCAGTGTGGGGGCCGACCAACGCTCTGACGCGCTGGTGGAATATTCTGCGCGTGATGTTATGCACGCTGTGTTGGGTTGGGTAGTGCCAGACTATTGCTGTTTCTCCTATTAGTGCTGAGACATTCCATCGTACGTCGATATATGATGAATCATCCCAGACGTCATAGTCGTCACGACTTAGATGTCATGACTTCCGGGGCATTCAACGAGAAATCGACCAAAGGGCGACACCCTCGTGACACCGATTTTGACCAAAATTGGTATATAGGGTAATCTGGGGAGCTGAAACGAGCTGTGAAAGTTTCACGCCGCGCCTGCGCTGTGAAATCCAAGCAGTGGCTCAGGAGACATTGTCTCAGGCATTTTTACTAGGTCACGGTGCAGGTCAATCTTTGTCTTCCCATATCGTCGGGAACTTATGACGCAATATAATGTTTTTTTCCCTTCATATATCATTGGAATGACAATGAGATACTCTGCAAGATGGTACTGTTATATTTTCGACTTTTCAAAAGTTTCGAAATTTTAGATTTTTTTTTATTTCAACAAAAAAAATCTTAAAAAATAACAACTATCTTGTAGAGTGTCTCATTACCATTCCAATGATATATGACAATTATATATTAAGTCATAAATTCCCGGCGATATGGGCTGTCAAAAATGTACCTGATCATTGACCTCAGGTCAAGGTAATAAAGAAATGCTAGAAATAGGTAATATTGCATGTCATTCAACATGTCATGACAAGAACGACAAAATGGTGT
>JAXIVJ010009032.1:50000-52881 GCA_036785665.1 Chirona hameri
CGAGCGAGAGAGACGAGAGAGCGAGCGAGAGAGCGAGCGAGAGAGCGAGCGAGAGAGCGAGCGAGAGAGCGAGCGAGAGAGCGAGCGAGAGAGCGAGCGAGAGAGCGAGCGAGAGAGCGAGCGAGAGAGCGAGCGAGAGAGCGAGCGAGAGAGCGAGCGAGAGAGCGAGCGAGAGAGCGAGCGAGCGAGGAGGAGCGAGCGAGAGAGCGAGCGAGAGAGCGAGCGAGAGAGCGAGCGAGAGAGCGAGCGAGAGAGCGAGCGAGAGAGCGAGCGAGAGAGCGAGCGAGAGAGCGAGCGAAGACAGCGAGAGAGCGAGCGAGAGAGCGAGCGAGGAGAGCGAGCGAGAAGAGCGAGCGAGAGAGCGAGCGAGAGAGCGAGCGAGAGAGCGAGCGAGAGAGCGAGCGAGAGAGCGAGCGAGAGAGCGAGCGAGAGAGCGAGCGAGAGAGCGAGCGAGAGAGCGAGCGATGAGAGCGAGCGAGAGAGCGAGCGAGAGAGCGAGCGAGAGAGCGAGCGAGAGAGCGAGCGAGAGAGCGAGCGAGAGAGCGAGCGAGAGAGCGAGCGAGAGAGCGAGCGAGAGAGCGAGCGAGAGAGCGAGCGAGAGAGCGAGCGAGAGAGCGAGCGAAGAGAGCGAGCGAGAGAGCGAGCGAGAGAGCGAGCGAGAGAGCGAGCGAGAGAGCGAGCGAGAGAGCGAGCGAGAGAGCGAGCGAGAGAGCGAGCGAGAGAGCGAGCGAGAGAGCGAGCGAGAGAGCGAGCGAGGAGCGAGCGAGAGAGCGAGCGAAGAGCGAGCGAGAGAGCGAGCGAGAGAGCGAGCGAGAGAGCGAGCGAAGAGAGCGAGCGAGAGAGCGAGCGAGAGAGCGAGCGAGAGAGCGAGCGAGAGAGCGATGCGAGAGAGCGAGCGAGAGAGCGAGCCCGAGAGAGCGAGCGAGAGAGCGAGCGAGAGAGCGAGCGAGAGAGCGAGCGAGAGAGCGAGCGAGAGAGCGAGCGAGAGAGCGAGCGAGAGAGCGAGCGAGAGAGCGAGCGGAGAGCGAGGAGCGAGAGAGCGAGCGAGAGAGCGAGCGAGAGAGCGAGCGAGAGAGCGAGCGACGAGAGAGCGAGCGAGAGAGCGAGCGAGAGAGCGAGCGAGAGAGCGAGCGAGAGAGCGAGCGAGAGAGCGAGCGAGAGAGCGAGCGAGAGAGCGAGCGAGAGAGCGAGCGAGAGAGCGAGCGAGAGAGCGAGCGAGAGAAGCGAGCGAGAGAGCGAGAGAAGAGAGCGAGCGATGAGAGCGAGCGAGAGAGCGAGCGAGAGAGCGAGCGCGAGAGAGAGCGAGCGAGAGCGAGCGAGAGAGCGAGCGAGAGAGCGAGAGAGCGGAGAGAGCGAGCGAGAGAGCGAGCGAGCGAGAGAGCGAGAGACGAGCGAGAGAGCGAGAGACGAGCGAGAGAGCGAGAGACGAGCGAGAGAGCGAGAGACGAGAGAGAGCGCGAGAGACGAGAGAGAGCGCGAGAGACGAGAGAGAGCGCGAGAGACGAGAGAGAGCGCGAGAGACGAGAGAGAGCGCGAGAGAAGAGAGAGCGCGAGAGAAGAGAGAGAGCGGAGAGACGAGAGAGAGCGCGAGAGACGACGAGGAGCGCGAGAGACGAGAGAGAGCGCGAGAGACGAGAGAGAGCGCGAGAGACGAGAGAGAGCGCGAGAGACGAGAGAGAGCGCGAGAGACGAGAGACAGCGCGAGAGACGAGAGGAGGAGAGCGACGAGAGAGCGACGAGAGAGCGCGAGAGAGCGCGAGAGAGCGCGAGAGAGCGAGAGAGAGCGCGAGAGAGCGGAGAGCGAGAGAGAGCGCGAGAGAGCGAGAGAGAGCGCGAGAGAGCGAGAGAGAGCGCGAGAGAGCGAGAGAGAGCGCGAGAGAGCGAGAGAGAGCGCGAGAGACGCGAGAGAGAGAGGCGCGAGAGAGCGAGAGAGAGCGCGAGAGAGCGAGAGAGAGCGCGAGAGAGCGAGAGAGAGCGCGAGAGGGAGAGAGAGCGCGAGAGAGCGAGAGGCGAGAGAGCGCCGAGAGAGCGCGAGAGAGCGCGAGAGAGCGCGACTGAGAGAGCGCGAGAGAGGCTCGAGAGGCGAGAGAGCGCAGAGAGCGAGAGAGAGCGCGAGAGAGCGAGAGAGAGCGCGGAGAGAGCGAGAGAGAGCGCGAGAGAGCGCGGAGAGAGCGCGAGAGAGCTCGAGAGAGCGCGAGAGAGCGCGAGAGAGCGAGAGAGAGCGCGAGAGAGCGAGAGAGAGCGCGAGAGAGCGAGAGAGAGCGCGAGAGAGGAGAGAGAGCGCGAGAGAGCGCGAGAGAGCGCGAGAGAGCGCGAGAGAGCGCGAGAGAGGCGCGCGCGTGCGACCTCTCGCTCTCCATTTGCCACTGACATTTCTGAGGTACCATCCATGGGAAAGGTCCGACCTGAGATCACCCTGACCGATAACTGGTTGACCGATACGCCGACCCAGTTAGGACACCGTTATCCAATATGGGGTCGCTGGGGGTCAGTGACCGGGTGGTGCGGTCGCCCGCTGACCCCGTGAGTGAGCGGTAGGACGGAATACATTACATCTGTGGAATGTGTATGCCTCTTCCTGTGGTTGTTAGGACCTTTAGAAGGTTAGGAGGAATGACGGGAATGACTGATTTGAGGCCGATTTCACAAAGCAGCTAACAATTACAAATGTTTGAAATTACAAATGACAGAAAATATTGCAAACGCGCAACAAGCTATTCAGACATTCGCCACCCCTGAATTACAAATTGTAAAGATGATTGTGAACACAAATGTTTGTAAGCAGAATAGTTTGTAATCAAGAACTGTTGTATTAAACCTTATGCCAATGTCAAATTATTTGATTGTAAAAAAATGTTTAGCAAGTATTTTAATTGTGGTT
>JAXIVJ010009033.1:2500-52879 GCA_036785665.1 Chirona hameri
CTCAGTCTGAGGCCGAGGCCAAGGATAAAGAGGTGCGTCGGCTGCAGTCAGCACTGGCAGAGGTTTCAATCTTGAGATCAGCTCAAAATACGGGGCACCGAAGTAATTCAAATGTGCAGATCATCGCAAACCGACGCCACCTCGTCTAATGATTTACAAAGCACAGTGATTCTGACTTTCCTAAATTGCATTTACTTTAGGTGCTAGAGACAAAAATGATTTTCTAGAATTCGACCTACTCTCAAGGTGAGACGGCGCCTTAACCCTATTTGTAACAGGGGGGGGGGGCGGATTCCGCCCCCACCCCCCCCTCATGTTTTTCGCAGATATCTCCAGAACAGCTGGAAGCAGGCCCATTAAATTTTTGGGACTTTTCATAGAATTGAATACCGCAATTGGAGTTAAAATTTTGAGTTCTTAACCTGAACAGAGGCGGTTCCAGGGCACAGTTTTGGGTGGGTTCGGAGGCGACATTTGGCGATAATACGGAAATGCGATCTTCACGGTTTCTTCCTAACTTCCTCAAGTATGAAGGAGTTACATCGGTTTACGGTGATTGCAACAAGTGCAAATTAGTTGATGTTATTGCAATATCATAAAAATTGCATGGCAGAAGCGGTTTCAGGGGCTTGAAAAGGGGGGTTTCCAGGAAGTATTCAATGCTTGGCGGGAAGACAATAGAGCAATGTAAGGGGCATTTATAGCTATCAAGATGTAAAAGATAGCTTCTGCTTCCATTATTTGCATATTTTTTTACATATAGAATTTCAGGGGCGTGTTCAGGCACATGAAAAGGGGGGGGTGACTGACATGGTGATGACGATATGCCAGCGATAACGGCGCAATAGACGTTTAGCTTATAATGATATAATCACATATGAGGCCAGAAAAGGGAATAAAGTCATTTTTTGCAGTGGCGCGCTCAGGAATGGAAAAAAGGGGGTCATAGTATAGCAAGGAAACTAAGAGGCATGGGCGTACAATGACATAACATACTGCAGTTTTCGGATGAAACACGCACCACTGGCTCCTCTACGAACGATTATAAGATACTAGGCGAGTACAGGTAGGGTAAAAATGGGGTAAGCAATGCTAATTGATGTTGTAAGTGAAATAGTCACTGTTGACTAGTTAGTATCATAATAGCGGATAATATACTTATAAAAAGTTTTTGCGCCGCCCCATTTTGGATCCTGGATACGCCTATGATGAATTACAACATGCAAAAAGGAACTATCTACGATCAGTAACATATTTATAGTGCTGGGTAGCAACTTGTCTGCGGTTAATATTTTTTTCCAATTTGACCTCCTTTTTCACTAACCTGGTACCGCCTATGGCAAAAAAATCTGATTTAGAACTGTTTTGTCTAATGTCACAATCACATACCATTTCATTTATAAAAAAAACATCAAAAAATGGTTTTATTACGCATTTACTTCACCCCCATATTAAGTGACCTGCACTCGCCTATGATTTTTGAATTTTCAAACGTCACCGTTATATATCAATTTCCTATTCAATCTCTATCGATTCCTATTAGTTGTGTTGCAATCGGTCTATAAACGTGAAAGCTATGTTGGATCAAAAATACCACTAAAATTTGTCGTTTTTGCCCCCCTGTTGCCCCCTATCCAAAATTTAGATTTGGTTATTTTTTAGAAATGTAGATCGTGTTGAGGGGAACCAAACACCGTTTCATTTTTTTAATCGGACTGGTAGATCTCTAGATCTCCGGAGGGGGGGGGGGGAATCCGCCCCCCCACCCCCCCTGTTACAAATAGGGGTAGCCAGGAGCCTGTTACAAATAGGGTTAACCCTCGCCCGGTAGGGAAAAATCACTACGTGTTCGGGTAGCAAGGGGTACGACCCCCCCCCCCCCCCTTAGCGTTTTGTACCTAATTTAGCTACAACTTCGTTTAAAAAAGCGAGCGTGTTACTTATAACGAGAGGAAGCCGTTGATATCCGATTTTAAGGTCTTGGATCATTAGGTGACCTTTAAGGTCATATCAATGACCAAAAGTCATCAACATTGTAAATGCGTATACATTGAATTTTATCGAGTTAGAATCGTGAATGAGCATATCATAATGCTTAATGGGTGCCAAATGCGTAATCAGCGTAACAAAATGTCCTAAAAACTTCCAAATTCCAAAAATGTCATGTCAGGTCATCTGAGGTCAGTGACCTCGGTAGACCTTTGGAAGCGCATGACCCCAGTGGAACATATAATTATGCAAAATGGATCGCAAATTTGCAATCAGCGTCACAAAATGTCCTAGAAACCACCAGAAGCCCCAAAAAAGTCATCTGAGGTCATCGGAGGTCAATGACCTCAGTTGACCTCTGAAAAGGTCAATCGAGGTCACAATCTCAGTGGAAACCACAACTGAAACACCTGTGCATATGCTCCTGATCAGCAAGCACTTGGAAACTGCACAAGTTACAAGCATCAATACTGCGGGACGCCAGTTGCGCCTGACATGACTTCGAGAAACAGTTCATAGGTCACGGGTCAGGTAGTTTAGAAATGCACAATTTTGAGAGTGTGTGGATTTTTTCTTCTTCAAAAGTAGGGTACTGAAATTTGCATCGAAATCGGTTGTAAATACCCGAGTTATTCCAGAAAACCGAGGGAGGGGGTGGTATCCACCCCCCCCCCCCCCCTACCCTACCTGGGCGAGGGATAAAAGACAATATCTAATGCAATCATGAAGACTGTCCGATGTTCTATCAAGGACAATTTTGCGGTGTCCAGGAAAAGTGTTTTGAGTGGCCCCGACCAAAAGTGGCACATACACAAATTAAACATTGGGATGACAATGGCCCGCAAGCTAAACAGTCTGACAGTCTGATGTCTGATGGTGTGTCTGATGTCTGATGGTGATGTCTACACAGTCTGATGGTGACGCCACCCTTGCTTGTGGTGGCGTTACCATCATAATCTTGAGATATCACTTGGTAAACCTCAACCGACCAAAACAATCTCTCATATTTCGCAAAAGGCCGGATAATTTCGGGAGGTATTTCCAAAAGGCAGACGGGGGCCGCTGTTAAAATTCTGGTCTGCGGTTCGCGGCCTCTATGTTAAAGCAATGGAAGTAGCCCCGCCACGATCGCGGCCCAGAACGTTGGATACATTTCAGGACACGTATTTTTGGCGATAATTATTTCTATCCGAGAAAAATATATCGGCCGAAGGTTGGGGGTGGTGGTATTTGGGGTTCACAACTAGCAATAATAAAGAAAGAAACTTGGCAGCTAATTTGAAAAGTATGTGTAGTTGTGCATTACTCTTTACATAATTGATGACCACAGAGAAAAACAGATTGTTAATTTGGGACATATTCGGCCCCGGAGCAAGTTCTTATAGGGAATATTTTAACGCCCACTATATATGGTAAGTTTGCACTTTTTAACACCCCTGAGTGGTTTTGACGATCAGTATTTCAAGGACATGATCGCTTAGTACATTTTCCCAGGAATCACATAGTAATGATTTTTACTGACATTTTGACCATCGAGTACTTCATGAGAAGGATCATTTTGTCCCCGACCTTCTCCATAAAGACAGAACACTTTACCACCGCTGGCGGTGTCTCCCCGATGTCTGGCTTTCTCAAACTTTGTCGTCACAGATGTGTCATGTCACAAATGTCCCAGATATCGCTAACTACAAGGACATTATGCGGTATCGGTGGGAGTTTTTGAATGGCTAAAGCCGCGCGTGTTGTTTTGTATTCACCTACCTTTCCTTGCGCAGGCTCCGTCGGCGAGGAACACAACAGAGGATGGGCTGGAGGAAGACGAGACGCTGGCTCTGGCTCTGACCATCTCACGGTTGGAGACCGAAGATAGTGAGGTATGTCTGATTGGTATGCAGGGGCGTAGGAACTATGTTCAAGTGTGTGTGGGGGGGGGGGGGCAGGAGGCATTCTCGTTCTTCGTTCCACTCCTTCTGGGTCTTAGCCTAAAATGTATATTTCCTCATCGTTACTGCCACTCTCTCAGCTACAGACATTCCGCTTTCATTCGCCCTATAATTATTTGTACGCCCCAAAAAATGTCCTCCCAGTAGTGCCGGGTGCCAGCTGGATGATTATCTCCCAGGCAGGATAAATGTCCTCATCAATAAATCCTCTTAGCACTCCGCTGAACGACCGCATTGCTGAGTGGAACGCACAGAATATATGTTTTTAACGCCAACAGTTCGGTTCCTACTTTACAAGAGAGCTAGATTATCCAAAGGCCTTATGTGACACCGACTGTGCTTTACCGCCCGTATTATCCTCTCTGTCCGGGAGAGGCCCCTATACCTACTGTCCCGGCCCTACCTGCTCTGCCGGACTCCGCCGGACCTACTTACTCTGTCCCGGCCCTATCGGGGCTCCGCCGGACCTGCGCCCTCTGTCCCGGCCCTATCGGGGCTCCGCCGGACCTGCGCCCCCTGTCCCGGCTCTATCGGGGCTCCGCCGGACTTGCGCCCTCTGTCCCGGCCCTATCGGGGCTCCGCCGGACCTTCCTACTCTGTCCCGGCCCTATCGGGGCTCCTCCGGACCTGCACCTCCTGTCCCGGCCCTATCGGGGCTCTGTCGGACCTGCGCCTCCTGTCCCGGCCCTATCAGGGCCCTGCCGGACCTGCGCCTCCTGTCCCGGCCCTATCGGGGCTCCTCCGCCGGACCAAACCTTTAACAATTAACATCGACAGGCACCGATGGTGAGTTATGCGGATGGCCTTGCCTATATACCGACTGCGGGCGCCCGGCAATTTCTAGAGGAGATCTTCCCGTCTAACCTAGAGTGACTTCTGAGACACGTCCGACCTGCTCCTCCCTCTCATCTCTTCCTCACTCGCTATCCTTTCTCTACGCCAACCTATCATCCTCTGGCATTTGGCACCCGCAGTCTTGGACTTAACTACTTGCAACCTCCCTGTGATATGCGGCCAGCCGATATCAATCGGTCTGGGGATAATTTTCCAAGAGCACCTTCGTTACATGTTTCACCGCGCTGATTGATTTTCGATACGGGGATCGGGCATACAAGCCGTCATGCCTCTTCTAACAGCTCCAATACTTTGTTAGTCTCTGTCCGGTCCTGACTGAGTATTATCAGCCATAGTACATTTTTCTTACTTCTCTTTGCTGGAGCCTGCATTTACTGTTATCTGCCGCCACACGTTACTCGATCCTTAGCAACGGCCGATCCTCATTCAGACTCATCTAGTTGCTGGGGGAAGTGTGGTGTCCTTCTAGCTATCATATTACGAAACCAATATCAACGACGTTTCTCCAACTATGACTTAGTACTAACCGCTTTACCAGTTCTCTATTGGTGACGTAAATTATTTGACCCTTAGGTAATTTTCTACACGGAAAACGTTGTCCAAAAAGAATCGCAACCAGCTTGCTAACGTGCATATATCACAAATGACACAATTCAATGAGCATCAGCTAGTAATCTCCGAAATATCACTCTTCAACTTCAATATAATCGGCAGTGTACCATCGTCAGAATAGATTGAAATAATTTAACGCTGTTTATAGTTAGCTAATAATAAGCCTTAAGTTACCACTTGGACTGTCAATCAGTGTTCGTCACGGGTCCACCAACCCCCAACCCAGCCCGGCCCAGGCCCATGAACACCAAGCCCAGGTCCGGACCAGGCCCGTTCAAATTGACAATATTGAGGCCCAGGCCCGGTCCGGCCCGTTCAGATTAACCCTCGCCCTACGGGAGCTTTTTTAATCTTCGCCCTAGGGGTGGGGCCTGACAGGCTCCCCCTGTTAACTTCCAAACCAAGCAACTTGGAGCAATGCGGTAAGAACCACCATGTTGCCTGTCATGAGAGCAATCTAACAGTATGCGATTTGTAGGTTTCAGGTCAACGGCTGACCTTCCAGATCAAGTGAATGACCTCGGATTTACCACGTCCAGAACAGCGATTTTGCTCTTCAGAAAACCTCAAAATTAGAAATTGATAAATGTAAATAAAAAGGCATGTTCCTAGATCAGTTTTGGCTCCGAAATACAAAAAAAGGTAATTATTTGTTCGAATCTTGTCCAAAAATGTCAAAAGTAGTTATTTTTATAAAAAATACGTCATCAATTTATTACACTTAGGAAGCTATCACTCAGTCAAACATGAAGATATTGCTTTGACATTTGGTATGGGTATTTCCCCATACTCAGTTCTCTCACATATATGCCTGCTTTTATAATATCTTTGAAAATTTTGATTTTGTGGGATTTTTTGTTTTGTTTTGTGGGCCCAGAACTTTGATTTTGATTTGTGGGCCCAGAACGTTGGATACCTTTCAGGACACGTATTTTTGGCGATAATGATTTATATCCGAGAAAAATATATCGGCCGAAGGTTGGGGGTGGTGGTATTTGGGGTTCACAACTAGCAATAATACAGAAAGAAACTTGGCAGCTAATTTGAAAAGTATGTGTAGTTGTGCATTACTCTCTACATAATTGATGACCACAGAGCAAAACAGATTGTTAAATTGGGACATATTCGGCCCCGGAGCAAGATCTTATAGGGAATATTTTAACGCCCACTATATATGGTAAGTTTGCACTTTTTAACACCCCTGAGTGGTTTTGACGATCAGTATTTCAAGGACATGATCGCTTAGTACATTTTCCCAGGAATCACATAGTAATGATTTTTACTGACATTTTGACCATCATGTGACCTTCATGTGAAGGAACATTTTGTCCCCGACCTTATCCATAAAGACAGAACACTTTACCACCGCTGGCGGTCTCTCCCCGATGTCTGGCTTTCTCAAACTTTGTCGTCACAGATGTGACATGTCGCAAATGTCCCAGATATCGCTAGCTACAAGGACATTGTGCGGTATGGGTGGGAGTTTTTGAATGGCTAAAGCCGCGCGTGTTGTTTTGTATTCAGTTGCCTTTCCTTGCGCAGGCTCCGTCGGCGAGTAGCACAGAAGAGGGACTGGAGGAAGACGAGGCGCTGGCTCTGGCTCTGTCCTTTTCACTGATGGAGACAAACGATACTGAGGTATGTCGGATTTAGTTGTAGTGGTACAGCACAGTGAAGTGGCGCCCTCTGTATTGTCCCCACATTCCTAAATACCATCTAGGTCTAATTCGATTAACGACGAATCTGTCGTTATTTTCCATACTTGATTGTGGCCTCATGCGAACATGTACTTATTTAATGAAGCACTTCGATGCACTTCCATGTCAACGCTTAAGATCGCTTTCTATGTATGGTTGGTTCCAGTCTGGAGGTGACCCACCAGAGACAGGGGGCCAGCATCACGTGGGGCCCACCACTGTTTAACAATGCAGATCAAACAAGGCCTAAAGTGCTGAAAGTTTGTACTGCATGCAATTAGTTTTATTGCCACGTCTTTCGGGAACTACACAAAATACCAGGCTGGGAAGACATCTCGAGTCCAACCATTGACGCCTGACGCTTCTCCCCCAGGTCAGTGGAGCCGCTCTTTCCTCCAGGAACGAACCGAGCCAACGACTCCAGCCTGCGGAAGACATCCACGAGGAGCTGCAGTGTCCCGTCTGTCTTGAGATGTTCCGCAGGGCCACCACCCTCGGCTGTGGCCACACCTTTTGTGCCGACTGTCTGCAGGAGGTGCGCGCCCAAGACCGTGACCAGTGTCCCCTGTGTCGGGCACACATCAATTCTGCCACACACTGCGTCGCGCTGGACAAAGTCATTAAGAGCCTTGTTGCCAAGGTGTGATAATCCTCAAGCAGGCATTCTCGGGGAGTGGTGCTAGTATTGAACGGAATTGTATATATTTTGTATATTGTACAACGTGACATTTAATTGATAATTCCACGTGCTAGGGGATAAATGTCATGTTACGCCACCTTAAAGGGAATAGTGCACCTTGGGAAAAGTACGTGGAATGATGGAAAAGAGTGCCCTTATTACGGTTCGTGTCTCGCAACCATTCGTGTTTGCGAGAAAAAAAAACAATTTGTCATAATTTGGAAAATATTTATATTTATACTGTGACGCCATAACAATATTGCGTCACCAAATAAGTTGTGACATCATACCGGCAAAAGTCTATCCTTGAATAAGAATATGCAACACCACTAATAACCTCGTTCGCTGGGTCGCGACTCGCGAGTAATATTGGCCGCGATTGAAAATGTGTGAATGTTTGCACTATGGCCTTGTATGGGTGGAGTTGGAGTGGCGTTGCGTGAACTCATACCCATAAATGTCATTGTGCATAAATAAATGTGATATACCTACCCATAAATGTGTGTTCATTGGTGTGTGGTGGATGTGCAGTAAAGGCAGTGATTATTGCCAGTACCGGTACGAGCCATCCATCAAAAGGTGCGCCTTTTCAAGACGCGTGTTGGCATTATTTTCAATTGGAAATCCAATGAAAACTGACAAAGTTATGTCCAATAATATTTCTAACTTGGTGTTGACGCAAGTAAACATCACCTAAAAACAAACACTGTCAAAACCTAATCGATATATTGTAGATACCGCGACCAGCTACCTATTAGTAAATGCGTCTTTTCACGAAGCATCTTTTGGTAGTTTTCAATTGAAAATCCAATAAAAACTGACAAAGTAATGTCTAATAATATTTATAACTTGGTGTCGACGCTGTGGTTTTTTGGGAGTCCGTAAAATTCCGCTGTTCTCGACCCCTGGGGTAGTAGAGATTGAACAAGTGATTTATCCATTTTTTTCCATGACAGTTTTGATGATTCTTTTAGTGGTGGCTTCCACTTTAGGGGTGGGGTTTGTTGGTACCTGCTCACAGTTATCAAGAATGTCCCGTGCCTTACCGACATACGTTTCTTTTGTCATAACGACAAGACCTTTACACTTATCTGACGGTTTGACAATTACACTATCATCGTGAGACAGCATAGTAATGGCGTCTTCTTCTTCTGGAATTACGTTAGATTTTGAGTTACGCTGGTTTTTGTATAAGCCAAGAACTTTATGTTTGAGTTTGCCCATGGCACGCTCAATCTCTACAGGGGCAGGGCGGGGAACAGCGGCATCATTGTCCGAAAAGTGTGGCTTCAGTTGCCGTGAGAAAAAGGTCTGAGGAGAAAGATTGGCGCGCTTTTGCTCAATCTCCACTTTCCAGCGAAGAGCATACATAGCTCTCTCGATTCCCACTTCCACATCTTTAAGGGTATTCGGTGTGACGTTTTGGGTGATGGCGAACTTAGGACCCCTTTCTAACACTGACGTCAAACATGTCCCTAAATCTACGCCTGTCATGTTACAGTTTGTTCACTGGGTTAACAGTATCATCGATGGCAGCAGAAGAGGAATGACGCATCTCACCTGCCTGAGACAGCTCACCAGGCTCTGTATCAGAGGCAGTATTGTCCACAGCGTCATACCAGATCTCTGGCTCATCTTCTACAGGGGGCGGAGGGATGTCGGCTGCTGTAGAGACTGCGTCGAACCACAGCTCCTGATCCAAGTAGGGCTCTGGCTGGGTAGCTCCTGGTTCTTGTGGGGCAGCTTGACGTAGGAGCTCGGAGGACGAGGGGGTATCAGCTGTGGAGAGTGCGTCGAGCCACAGTTCTTCTTCCACGTCGTTTTCTTGTTGGGTGTCTGCCGGCTCCTGTTGTGGCACGTTATGGTCCAGGAGTCCAGGGTGCTGACGAGAGGAAGCTGCCGAAGGGTCTGCGCAGTGAGACCCGCCATCTTCCGTCGGGTCGTTTCTTGTGGGTCGTTTATTAGGCTTGGCGTTCCCCCGCAGCAGCGTCGAAAGTTTGTGGCGAAGATGTCGTCTGGTTACGTCCTTTTTGTTCCAATATATCTTGCGAGCCATGTCTTCTGTCCAGGAGGTAAGGGGATGTTGTTGGTCTTGTCGCGCTGTTTCCAATCTTCTTTTTTGTCGTTGGAGAAACGCCAGGGTTCTGGACGTGTCTTGAATTGCTTCATTTAGAAGCTCTTTTCGCTGACGTTCTACGCGTTGGATCAGCGTAGTAGAAGCACGGAACACTCTCAGGGTCGGATCTATCAGTGACTGAATTAATTTCGGATAAATATCCGATCGGCGGCATTCGCATAGAAAAGTTAGTCGTTCGTCATATCTTGCAAGTTTTTCACCGTTTTTCAGAATTTCGATCAGCAAATCACGGCGGCTAAAGTTATTGTCTTGAGAACAAATTATGTTGATGGCTGTTATGAGCATTATGAGAGTTACTTTATAAATCGTGTTTATATAGCCTTTGCTCATGGTAAAGTATGTAAATTCGAAAATTACAAAGAGAGATATATTAACTCATATTTCACCATTGCGGCTTCATCAGAGTTAACACAATTCAAACACAGTTTTCCAACCATCCGATATGACACGTGACCCTTATGCACAGACCCTTACACAGCCGCCAAAAGAAAATTGTCCACACTTTATAATTATTGTTTATATAGCCTTTGCTCACGTTAAAGTAGACAAATTCGAAAAATACAAAGAAAGATACAAACTAACACTTCACCATTGCGGCTTCATCAGAATTGATGAAACCGCAACGGTGGGGGGCACCCTGACTCGGAGAGTGGACGCCGCTCTAAAGTCTGTCAATCCTAACCTGACAGCGTCTTGGAAGAATGACAACACCATCACTAAACGGCTGGTGCACTCGGCTCTAGAGCCTCCACCTTGTCGCGCCGGGAGAAGGTCCTGTCGCACGTGCGACAGTGGACTGACTGGTCGATGCACTACTAAAAATGTAGACTATCAGATAACTTGTGTAAGGTGCGCTATCTCTCTCTCAAACGAACCACCTCCGACATACGTAGGGGAAACAAAACGGTGTGTCAGATACCGGTTCGATGAACACTTTAGAGACGGGGTGAATCGCACTCAACAAACCCCATTCGGGGAGCACATGAGTCAATGCCACCCTAATGAGCCAGAGCCTCGGCTATCCATCGCTATACTCCGTCGATGTAAAGACGCTGCAGACCGGAAGATAGCCGAGGCTCTAGCCATTCGAGACAAACAGCCCAAACTGAATAGTCAGTTTGATACCTGGCAGCTGTTAGGACCTTGAAGTGTGTTCCTGGGGCTGGCGGTGTGACAATCTGTGGCTCCTTTGTATCGCCTAGCATAGCACTAACATGTTAGTGCTAAAGTTGATACTCGTATACTGTTTGTAAATGACTGTAAATATGTGAGTGATGCAGCTGTGTAATTCGTTTGGATGGCCTTTGCTCGTGTTGAGGTGGAGGGGTTCTGTTTAATGCAGGGAGATTTACTGGTGTTTCACCATTGCGGTTTCATCAATTCTGATGAAGCCGCAATGGTGAAGTGTTAGTTTGTATCTTTCTTTGTATTTTTCGAATTTGTCTGCTTTAACGTGAGCAAAGGCTATATAAACAATAATTATAAAGTGTGGACAATTTTCTTTTGGCGGCTGTGTATAAATAAGGGTCACGTGTTATATCGGATGGTTGGAAAACTGTGTTCGAATTGTGTTAACTCTGATGAAGCCGCAATGGTGAAATATTAGTTAATATATCTCTCTTTGTAATTTTCGAATTTATCTACTTTACCATGAGCAAAGGCTATATAAACACGATTTATAAAGTAACTCTCATAATGCTCATAACAGCCATCAACATAATTTATCTTGGGATAACTGATATCGGCATAGACAATCAATTTATGGCAATGGCCATTATAATTCGAGCTGTACATACGCAGACGGCTCCGGGCTAACCCCTGACCTTCCTCCTCAGGTCAGCAGAGCCGCGGCTGCCGCCAGCTCCGTCAAGAACGGCGCCATCCCCCGGCACAAGCCCTCCGGCGACGGTGACAAGCCGAGCCAGCCGAAGTACGGCCTCCACGAGGAGCTGCAGTGTCCCGTCTGTCTGGAGATGTTCCGCAGGGCCACCACCCTCGGCTGCGGCCACACCTTCTGTGCCGACTGTCTGCAGGAGGTGCGCGCCCAAAACGTTGACCTGTGTCCCCTGTGTCGGGCACACATCAGCTCCGCCACACGCTCCGTCACGCTTAACATCATCAGATGCATGGCCGCCAGACAGTGAGAAGGGTTTGCTCTCCTCGTACACACAGAGGAACGATAACTGGGTGGTGCGAACACTGGTCCCAAGTGTACAAATGCTTGGGCATGTTCTACGGCGGAGTATTTGCTGGGTAGTTACACGTTGTATATCTGTTTATATAAAGGTATATCCAACCTCGCCTAAGTAGTCTTAGTGACCATAGTAACCTGCACATGGTGTGAACGGAGTGTGACGGAGGATGGGGTCAAATAAAATACTAAAACTTCTGTAGGAATGATTACAATTTCATATATAAAATATGTTTGCATGTTATAATGTTTGAACATATGTAAATGTGTGAGCATTTTATTATGATATTGTTCGTGAAAGTGTTAACACGCGCCCTGGAGGGGGGGGGGGCGAAATCCGCCCCCCTCCGGTTTTTCAAGAATAGCGCAAAAATGGCGGCGCTCAGCGCCGCTGTTTTTTTGCACACCTGTTCAGCAATAAACTTCCCACATTATGTAAAATGATTGACCTCGAGACATCTCAGGTCAGGTCACCAGAGCAGGTCACGTGATGACCTCAACTCCAAAACGTTTGCAGTAGTACCACAGCCACAGTTTTAGGCCGATCGGCGTCAATCTTGCAGGATTTCATGAGGTCATAGATTCCAACAATTTTTTAATCTCTGATTTATAATATCGGTGACCTAAGGTAAGATCAATTTCGTGACCGCCAACACTCGATATGTCACGAAATTGTGTGCCATGTGCCAACACAACACTCGATTGTCGATAACTATTGACATAATAAAGATAGAAGAGAAAATGGTACCAATGTGTTTGTCTCGTCGAGACACGTCTCTACATATGCAACAAAACCAACTTTGGGTCACCACTTGACCTTGACCTGAGGTCAAATTTCTCAGTTGACCTAACCCGGTCACCATGCATATGATTCGAAGCGCCTTGATAAGACAAACACGATGGCGTAATAACTATTGCTTTATCTTTACTAGGTAAAAAGTTTTTTTGCAAAAAAAAAACAGTTTTGCTACAAAAAATCACCTTTTTGACATTTGATGACCTCTGGAGCCTAAACTATTGACCTCAGCTCAAATCTGAGGACAACTTTTCAAGGGCTTTCGATTTGTTTTGGGTTTGCTGCTAACTATCATAGTTCCCGAGATATTTTGGGGTGTTCGAAGCGAAGTCCTAAAACTTACAAATTTGACCCTCGATGAGCTCTGGTGACCTCAATATTGACCTGAAAAAAAATGAACGATATACTTTCGAAAGAGCTTGTCTCGAGCTATCTAACGTTATTTTTCCCTTGTCGCTACGTTGCGTGGTTTTCGAGATCATAGGGGGGGGTGAAATCCGCCCCCCTTCCAGGGCGTGTAATTATCAGAGGCCCTCCAGGGCGCGTGTTAAGCAAAGAGATGACGAGAAAATAAATGTATGTGGCAAGACGCAAATGATAAGAATAGCCACTTGTACAGAGGTCTGGCTTACCTTTTTGGCTCGCTGGCCTTGGGTCTGCGGCCTCTGTGATTGGTCGCTCACTGGCGGCAAAATCTTCGTAAATATTTTCCGAACCATTAATAAAGAACATCTGAAACTAATATGTGACTAAACAATAATCTTGCGTTTCATCTTGCAATTAACATGTGACTGGAATATAATCATGAGTCTAATAATCGATTAGACGCTGGCTTATTTCACTGATATCACTAATGTCTGTCTGCACCTCCCGACCTTTGTTCCACGCGACTCTCGAACGAACTGACCTGTCCCGCCCAGGTTCATCTGACCCGGCGTCGGTCACGTGATCTTTTGAGGCCCGGCTGGACGGCCCGGGGGCGCGGCGGCCAACCGGCGCCCAGCCCGGCCCAGAACGCGTGGCTGAGGAGGAGAGGGAAGGAGAGGGGAGAATTCAAGCCGGTGGTGGTAGGATTTAACTATTGTTAAAAATAAATATTTGAGTGCTAAAATGAGCATTTCCTTTCTGTTTAACCTCGTCATGCGATTATTGCAAATCAAAACACCTATCATCGGATGCAATGGCGTCTTAACATATATCTTGATCGTCTTCAGCTTATCAAAGACCCGCGCCCGTGATCACTTTCGTCTGTCCTTGAAATCCCGCCATGCGTCTCATTACTTCTGAGAGGATCCTCACTCCTGGATGTGCAGGACGCATAGGAGGAGAGGGAAGGAGAGGGGAGAATTCAAGCCGGTGGTGGTAGGATTTAACTATTGTTAAAAATAAATATTTGAGTGCTAAAATGAGCATTTCCTTTCTGTTTAACCTCGTCATGCGATTATTGCAAATCAAAACACCTATCATCGGATGCAATGGCGTCTTAACATATATCTTGATCGTCTTCAGCTTATCAAAGACCCGCGCCCGTGATCACTTTCGTCTGTCCTTGAAATCCCGCCATGCGTCTCATTACTTCTGAGAGGATCCTCACTCCTGGATGTGCAGGACGCATATCGGCTGCAAACGCGAGCTATCTCGCTTATCTGGCCGCCTATCGGGTACCGCGACCTCAGCCCTCCACTGCGCCCTCGACTGTTGTGGTTGTTGCGCCAGTGCCACAGCTTTATCCGGCCGCCTATCGGGTACCGCGACCTCAGCCCTCCACTGCGCCCTCGACTGCTGTGGTTGTTGCGCCAGTCCACAGCTCAGAGCAGCGAGGTCTTCCGTGACGCTCCGGCAGACGCCAGCCATCGTGCTAGAGTGCATATATTCGGCAGTTGAGGTGCAGCTGATTGACAGACGGATTGACAGACGGATGAGGAATTGACAGACGGATGGGGTAACCTGCGGTAAAAAGTAAGCTATTGACGGAGGCTGCAAAAGATACTCTAATTGTTATTGACTAACTTTGAATGCAAGTGTTCATCTATTGGGTAGGAGCTTGCTGAAGGCTATAACGACTTTGTGATGTGATGTATATTTGCCACGCAAAACAAAAATGATTAAATGATTGGGAAATGAGTTAGTTGTTGAAATTGTACATGATAAACATGGTAGGTGGTGTTTGAGAGCTATCTACTTTCTATCAACTCAGTCTATATATTTCAATGCATGCATTTCTGGGATAAATTTAGACATTTATTTTATGCCTCGCTCTAAAAGACCTGTTGCGGAGCCCGAAGCCCGTGCCCCGTACCATTCCAGCGACTGATTAACATCCCCTTCTGAAAAGAGAGAAGGAAAGATGATGGGCATATTTGTCCTGTCATCAGATGTCATATTTCAATGTACCTTTTCTTTATAATTGTATAGTAGCAATATTCCGGACTTTGCCGATCATAAGGAGTAACCTGATACTTGACTAATAACCTGATCAGGAGTAACCTAATTAACATGAATCATGAGCAAGACCCTAATAGTGTTTACTATGCAATTATAAAAATACAGTACAATATTATGAGACCATGGTTTATCATCATTCTGGCTGCAATTGTTATCAAGAAAGCGCTTGGTCAAATGATTGCACGCAAAGATTCACCAGAAAAGAAATTGTGAGTTGGTATACTCTTGATTTCAGTGATAATATAATTAGTTATTACAACACAATTGATTGCAGGCTAGCCTGCCAAGTATAAACTGTTTGTGGCGAAGGAAATGGAGATAATAGCCATTTTCACGAAGGATTATTGCGCTGAAAAGATTCTGAAGGTTTCTGAAAAGTTTTTAAAAGTTTTGGTATAAAAGTCTAAGTTATAAAAGTCTTAGTTATAAAAGTCATATAAAAGCTGTATTAAAACGAGCCGTTTTAACACTTTTATAAGACTTTTTGACTTAAGACTTTTATACTAAGACCAAAACGTATACCAAAACTTTTTAAAGTTTTCAGAAGCTTTCCAGAATCTTTTCACCGCAATACTCCTTCGTGAAAACGGCTAATATGTTAAAAACTACGAAGGATATATTTTACTTAAATGCCGTTGCGCCATTAAACACAAACCATCCAGTAGCTTCTTTTTTGTATTCACGTGTATTATTTTTTACAACTGTCAGCCTTTATAATCATTATAACCTTGAACACACTAGTGAATTGCATAACTAATTTAACCCTCGCCCTACGGGAGCTTTTTTCACCTTCGACCTACGGGGGGGCTGACAGGCCCCCCTGATAACTTCCAAATCAAGCAGCTTAGAGCAATCTGGTAAGAACCAGCATATTGCCTGTCATGAGAGGAATCTTACAGTATGCGATTTGTAGGTTTAGGTCAACGGGTGACCTTCCAGGTCAAGTGAATGACCTCGGTTTTACCACGTCCAGAACAGCGATTTTACTCTTCAGAAAACCTCAAAATTAGAAATTGATAAATGTAAATACAAAGGCATGCTCCTAGACCAGTTTTGGCTCAGAAATACAAAAAGGTATTTATTTGTTCGTATCTTGTCCAAAAATGTCAAAAAAGTTATTAAAAAATGACGTCATCAGTTTCTTACACTTAGGAAGCCATCACTCAGTCAGAAATGAAGATATTGCTTTGAAATTTGGTATGGGTATTCTCCATGCTCAGTTATCTCACATATATTCCGGTTTTTCTAATATCTTTGAAAATTTTGAATTTGTGGGGATTTTCCCTAAAAAAAACAGTTTTTTTATTTATTTTAGGGGTCAAAAACCTTCTTTTTTTTAATCCGAGATTGCCATTTTAAGAAGAATGTTATTTTGTATCTTTGGTGAATGGCGTTTGCAATTTGCTTTAAAACTCTGTTTCTACGATTTTTCAAATATTTTTCATTTTTTTACCAACATGACGTTATCAATACATTATTATCTCCCAAACGACTTAAGCAATTTCAATTTATTTTTACAGCCTACGTATAATTGTTGTAAACTCAGCTACCAAAAATTTCAGCGAGATGCACCTTATGTGTCAAAAGAATTCAAGAAAAACCTCAGGGGGCCGTCAGCCCCCCCCCCCCCCCCCGTAGGGCGAGGGTTAAATCGAAGTGGAGCACTCTTAATGAAGGTAGCCAAAATGGCATCAACCGAAATTTAACCTCGCTTTATTTTGCAGGGTGGATCCCACTGTTCAAGTGATGTCTGAGACAAAAACAGACCCATCACAGTCACCAGACCGACCGAAAGAGGCAACTTCGCTGCCAACTGCTCAAAATCAGACCATAATGGAAGGAAGTGCGAAAGAAACACGAAGAAAACGAGAGCTTGAGAGGGGAGGAGAGGAGGAGTCCAAACTAAAAAGACAGAGAGTCTCTTCAAAGCCAGTCGCCGGCGAGGACCACCAAAATGAGGCCCCGGACGATACGACAAACCGACCACGTGAAGAACCAGGAGGCAACAGTGTAGAAGAAAAAGCGATGAGAGACAGAAACGCGATGTGGGAAAAGATGCGCTTAGAGGCACAAGAAAGAGTCAGAAAAGAGGAAGCCGAGCGGGAGGCGGCGGAAGAACAGCAGGAAACGAACCCGGTGCGCGCGGCGATTGATCTGATGCTCGATGTGCTCGTTGCCGAGACGCATGCAAGGCGAGAACGGCAAAAACGGTAGTGTGGTGGTTAGGGGAATACCGCTAAGTGTATACGACAAGACTCAGCTACGGAGAGAGTTTCTTTCCATTCTCGCCGTGCCGGTGCTCGGCGCCATCTTCGGTGGACCTAGGCGGGTGGGGGCGTTCGGATGTTCGGGTGCCCCCTCGAACTCGGTTCCTATGGGGAGCTGAAACTTGAAACACTGTTCGATAGCTCGTCCAAAATAATGTCGAAACTATTCCGGTCATTTATAGTTTGGGCTCTAGAGGTCACTGAAGATCAAATATGCTGTATGTGGCAAACAGTTTTTCGTTAATAACTTGTATCTTATCAAGGCAGAACGATGGCTTTAACGTCGTCGTGATCGTCTCGTCGATGTACTTTGAACCACATTCATTGCGATTGGTTTAGATAAGATTCCAAATTCAACCCAAGATCCGGGTCACCCAAGGTCATATGGTGACCCATGTAGGTCATGTTGCACATTGCCAGAAAAGTCACGACGAGACAAACATAGAGATGTTGGTCCCACATCTGTATTCTTTATTCAATCCAAAGTTATTGGCAAAAGTGTTGGTAAACTCAGATGACCTCGAATAACCTTGCAGCTTCCACTGCAAAAATATGCCTGGAAGTCTAGATAGAGCGATGGAGCTTTCACCATTGTGTTTGGCTCGTCGAGGCGCGTTCAGTTCAGTTCAGTTCGTTTATTTTGTTAACAAAAAGACATCAAATCAAACAGGACAATAATGGATTGGCGCAAAAGCAAAAGCTTAAATCATAGCGCCTCTCCAGATGAAACAAATGAAACAGAGATTTTACCAAAACTAAGGAACAGATCACGTAGGCCCCGCTACCAGCCCGCCGAGCGGGCATTCGAAAATCAGGTGGCCAGGCACACCACGAATCAGGTGGCCAGGCACGCGTCGATGGGTATACAAGTTGATCTGACTTGACATTGACCTGACTTCATGTCATGTATATTTTTGGATATGATCTAGCTAGGTCACCAGATATGCTATTAGATGTTTTTTGTTTTTGTCAAATGTTATTTTGCAAAACTATTCGGCCATTTTTCGGAAGTTTCAACTTCAATAGCGTCCCCTGACCTAACTATTGACCTGAGGTCAAATCTAATGAAACCTCAATGACAGCAAATTATCTTTTGAAAGTTTGTTTTGCGCGTCGCTAGCTCCTTTAGTTCTCTAGACATAGGGTGTTTTGTTAAGGACACCTATGTATGGCCGACATTTGACCTTTGGTGCCCCTGGTGACCTCAATATTGACCTGACCTAAAATGGCCTTAGTAAGTTCGTTGTGTTCAGTTTGTCGATACGTTGCGTTTTTTAAAGATCTTATGTGGGTATGGTATCCGCCCCACCGTCGCCGACCAAGTTGACGCGGACCCCCGTCGGTAAGCGGGTTAATAATGTACAGAACAGTGATTTTATCTGGCTGACTTCGCCTATAAATGGTTTATCTCGTTGGCGATCATTGCAAATAAAATAAACAAATCGATGATTTATGATCGATGATATGAAATAAACAAATCGATGATTTATGATAAAACGTACAAAAATGCATCATTACTAATGGTTTTATCTATACTCTTGAAGGAAATAGTTCACCTTGGAAAATTTCCCAAACACGATTTGATTACATTTTGAAATACAATTTTTTTATATTGTCAAAAATGGCATAATATTCGCCAATTTGACCGAAACTTTCACTCTGTATCGGGTAATCTAAATTTACTTATCTAGCCGAGAACACGCCAATGCAACAGCTGTGCCGGCGCCACTGGGCGGGGCAGGAAGGGTGGCGGCAACGGGAAGAGCAGGGTCAAGGAGGGCGGAACAAGGTAGGGCGGGACAGGACAGGACATGACAGGACGGGACAGAGGCAAGACAGGGCAGAACAGGGCAAGACATGGCAGGATATGGCGGGACAGAGCAGGGCAGGGCAAGACAGGGCAGAACAATGCAAGGCAGGGCAAAGCAAGACAGATGGTGGGGCAGAGCAAGACAGAGGTGGGGCAAAGCAAGACATAGGTGGGGCAGAGCAAGACAGAGGTGGGGCATAGCAAGACAGAGGCAAGGCAGAGCAAGACAGAGGCAGGGCAGAGCAAGACAGAGGTGTGGCAGTGCAAGACAGATGGTGGTGCAAAGCAAGCCAGATGGTGGTGCAAAGCAAGACAGAGGTGTGGCAGAGCAAGACAGAGGTGTGGCAGAGCAAGACAGAGGTGTGGCAGAGCAAGACAGGGGTGTGGCAGAGCAAGGCAGAGGTGCGGCAGAGCAAGACAGAGGTGGGGCAGAGCAAGACAGAGGCGTGGCAGAGCAAGACAGAGGTGTGGCAGAGCAAGACAGATGGTGGTGCATAGCAAGACAGATGGTGGTGCAGATCAAGTCAGAGGGGTGGCAGAGCAAGACAGAGGTGTGGCAGAGCAAGACAGATGGTGTGGCAGAGCAAGACAGAGGTGTGGCAGAGCAAGACAGAGGTGTGGCAGAGCAAGACAGAGGTGTGGCAGAGCAAGACAGGTGGTGGTACATAGCAAGACAGAGGTGTGGCAGAGCAAGACAGAGGTGTGGCAGAGCAAGACATAGGTGTGACAGAGCAAGACAGATGGTGTGGCAGAGCAATACAGAGGTGTGGCAGAGCAAGACAGAGGTGTGGCAGAGCAAGACAGAGGTGTGGCAAAGCAAGACAGATGGTGGTGCAAAGCAAGACAGAGGTGTGGCAGAGCAAGACAGAGGTGTGGCAGAGCAAGACAGATGGTGGTGCAAAGCAAGACAGAGGTGTGGCAAAGCAAGACAGATGGTGGTGCAAAGCAAGACAGAGGTGTGGCAGAGCAAGACAGAGGTGTGGCAGAGCAAGACAGAGGTGTGACAGAGCAAGACAGAGGTGTGGCAAAGCAAGACAGAGGTGTGGCAGAGCAAGACAGATGGTGTGGCAGAGCAAGACAGAGGTGTGGCAGAGCAAGATAGAGGTGTGGCAGAGCAAGACAGAGTTGTGGCAGAGCAAGACAGATGGTGTGGCAGAGCAAGACAGAGGTGTGGCAGAGCAAGACAGAGGTGTGGCAGAGCAAGACAGAGGTGTGGCAAAGCAAGACAGATGGTGGTGCAAAGCAAGACAGAGGTGTGGCAGAGCAAGACAGAGGTGTGGCAGAGCAAGACAGAGGTGTGACAGAGCAAGACAGAGGTGTGGCAAAGCAAGACAGAGGTGTGGCAGAGCAAGACAGATGGTGTGGCAGAGCAAGACAGAGGTGTGGCAGAGCAAGACAGAGGAGTGGCAGAGCAAGACAGAGGTGTGGCAAAGCAAGACAGATGGTGGTGCAAAGCAAGACAGAGGCGTGGCAGAGCAAGACAGAGGTGTGGCAGAGCAAGACAGAGGTGTGGCAGAGCAAGACAGAGGTGTGGCAAAGCAAGACAGATGGTGGTGCAAAGCAAGACAGAGGTGTGGCAGAGCAAAACAGGTGGCGGGAAGGGCAGGGCAGAGGCAGCGCACGACAGTGCAGAGGCGGGAAGGGCAGGGCAGACGTGTAATATTTATTTAAAAAATATATATAATTAATGTTAACCCGTGCACAGCCGGGGTTCGCGCCAATCACAGACTGCCGGGAGGGGGCGGATAGCCGCCCCTCAGATCTAAAAAAAACACGGTTTAGCGATAAGCGGAAAACAACGTTAGATAACTCGAGACAAGCTCTATAAGAAAGTATACCTGTCATTTCTTAGGCCGATCAATATTGAGGTCACCGGAGTTCATCAAAAGACCAATTTCGCCTGTATATGGGTGTCCCTAACAAAACCGTATATATCTCGATAACTCAAAGAGTTAGCGACACACGTCATGTGTCGCTACACACGTGTGTATAATTTCGTCTAATGACTAATCATACGGTGCCGAGGAATTATGTAAGACGAAACGCGTCCGCCGGGTGGTGTGTTTGCTGTTCCTATGTCGTTATATGTTATAATTGTCTTGACATGAATACACTTGCATGTTTATACCAATTACGCAATAATAACGCAATAATTAGACTTTATTCGTTACTTTACCTCTCCCCACCGCAACATTCAAACATTGCCTTACATAGGTATATGTGTTACGAGTTCCTGTTCCTGCCTTTCAGGTAGCGCCGCCGTCTCTCATACCACTCCAGTTTGATAACGAACCTTTGTATTGTTCCACATACTTCCACATGAGCATGACCCTATAATCACATGACCGTGAGCCACAATCTCCACATCAATCCAATCCCGGCGCACCACCCGCAACCCCCATCACGACAAAAGCGACGCCAGTTCCGCGCGCGGCTGACCGTTTCACTAGGGAACAGCGCCACTGAAATATTTTACAACCGTTACATATGTAAGAAACGAGTATAGGTACTCGTTTCTTCTCCGAATTCCTGTCCAACGTACTGAGTTCCAAGCTTGTACTTACATAAGCTATTATTTGCTAATTATAAATTGTCTACCATCTGAAAAACGTGACACATAGTTAATTCATCTGGGGTGCTAGTAATATTTTATGGGTTCGGTATCAAAATAAAATGTGCTAAAATATTTGTAGAACTAGCAAAAATAAATACCTATCAGCTAATTAATAACACAAAAGTAGGACGAAATGTGTTGGGTTCTTTAATCTTGTTTGTTGCGAGGTTTATAAGCATAATTTTATACTTCCGTGGCACTTTTTCCCAGTAGAGGATACATGCGTTCCTACTCAGTCAATTTTGCCACCCCTGGCAAAAATCCGTGGCGCCGCCCCTGGCTCAAACAGCTCAAAGGGCATTGTTTTCATTGATAAACAGATAGCCCAGAGAGCTTCACGTAAATGTTCAAGTATTTCGACGCTGGCTAGATCTATTTTACTACATCTATTTACTACTAGCGCCATCTAAAGGCGGAATTTTCTCTTTGAATGTCGATGCAAATGGCCAATGCAATACAAACTCGCGTGAAGAACATGCAAAAGAGAATGGATTCTGTAAAAGCGTATGCTTTTTTATACGATAACAATCCCACTTCCGTTTATATGACTCAGAAATGCCTGGAAATCGTTCTTCGAAAAAGACGTTTTCCTATGGGTATATAGTGTTAAGCAGAATTTCCACGGCCCGGCTGACTTCATCGGGGCGATTGCTGGATACACTATACTTGATTTTGAGAACCCTGGCCTGACCTAAGATGACTCAAGGTAAACAAAATCACACATTGGTGGTCGTTGATGCCCAGACGTTATGTGCTATTATACACGTAAATCGCGCGTATTACTGACGTTGTAATACCTACAACTTGCATCGGTTGAAATGTTACTTGAAACCTTGAGCGTATGTATATTGGTAGCATTATTTGTCATACCAGTAAAACTCCTTTTTGTGCGATGACCGAGCGGGCGCGCACTGGTAAAGCTAAAACCGTGGATTATTCGTCCCTAAAACCGTGGATTCTTCGTCCCTAAAACCGTGGATTTTTCGCTAAAACCGTGGATTCTTCGTCCCAGAAACCGTGGATTCTTCGTGTCGATTTTTCGTCCCAGCTCCTCTGTGCAATCAGGTTTGAAATATGAAACGGTAAGGGAGCACACGTGGTAGTAACACAGTCATTTTAGTCCTCCAGAAAAATTGCCAGGCCTCAATGCATGCCAACATAAAAATAAGTTGTATTAAAGGGAGATAATGACCTTCTGATTTTGTTAGCAACACTTTCTTTGGCTACCGTTATGGTATTAAAATGATGTGATCTAAATTTAAGAAATAAATACAATTATTCCCTAATTCAAAGTCGGAAGTTCGGGAAAATTTATGATCGGTATTTTCCCTACACTATTGGAAAGCGCAACATCTGGCGCTTTTGTGTCAATCTGTTCAACGTTGTTGAATGGGCACTTATAAACAAATCGCCGACACTAAATAGGTTGCCATCGGGGGCCTACCTAAACTGCCGATTTCAATGCACTTTTTTAAATGATTGTTGATTGTTCATAAAAGTTTGGCACATATTCGCAAAAGATAGAATGCAGGAAACATATTGCATACCTTCATGATAAATAACAATGCGTAGGGAGGCTAATTTACTGAATACGTTACCGAGTGCTTGCTGATTATAAGCGTGGAGCGCTTATCAACTATGAATTGAAATATCTCGCGGTAGGAATTGTTATATGCAAAATGTGATGAATTTACAATATATTTTGGTCTCGTCTATCGATTTCAGGTGCTAACTCCATTTTTGTGGGAAAAGGTCATTATCTCCCTTTAAATTGATCATGATCTCCTTTCTCAAATCTGCCAAAGGGGAGTGCGTTCTGAGTGCGGCATGCTTCAGCGTATAAATTCATGCTTAGAATATTACAGCCATTTGTTATCAATAATCATTTTAGCAAGTTTTTTGTTCATTTTGACGTTTGCGTGTACCAACTGTACTACCTCTATCAGAACGCATCATACCAAAAACAAAATTAATTTAATGGACCTATCCAATGGTGAAACTCCAATCTCAATCGGAGCAGTGGTTGCAAAGTTATTAGCTTCCGAAAAGCGTATGTCGGGCCGGGTCTGGCGGGTCGGGCCGGGTCAAATGTAAATTTGTCTAGTAAGTTGACGAGAAGCCTCACGGGCACTTCACGCCCGCTCGGTAATCAGCGTATCCGCGCAATTGCGGTACCACTGTGTTAGTAGTCTTGTTGTTTCCATTATTGACGTCCATAAATCAATTTTGACAACCTGTCGATTTCATTGAAGTGTGTGCTTGTAAACATGCATATCTGTACTCGGTATAAAGCTGGCATTATGTCTGTTACGTTTAGCATAACCTAAGTCCGGTCGGTCATGTCAGTAGCTTCTAGTGGTGAGTTGAGAGTATGCTCAGTTAACTGTAGAGGGTTAGGAGAGTACAAGAAAAGGAGAGACGTGTTCAACTTCTTAAAAGGCGTGGACTGTAACATATTCCTACTACAAGACATTCACTGTGCTAAGGGGAGGGAAAACTCGTTTCGAAATTTATGGGGCACGGATATTCTCATAGCACCGTATGCAAATAACGCAAGAGGCGTTGGAATACTAACAAAAAATATTGATATACAATTTTCATCCAGGAAAGTAGATGAGAATGGTAATTACCTGATAGTGAAAGCGACAATTAATAAGAAAATTGATATTATAATAGCAAATATTTACGGTCCGAACTCTGATAATCCCACGTTTTTTGAAAACATTGAAACCATGTGTGTGGACATGGCTGAGGATACAATACCAATACTCATTGCGGGGGATTTAAATATGGCACTCAATAGTGAGCTTGACACGCATAACTATGCCAGAGAAAACAACGTAAATGCTAGAAACCGCTTTCTTAGAATCATGGAGGAGAATAACATGATTGATGTTTTCCGCAATCTTAATGGAAATTTAAAACGATACACATGGAGAGTGAAGCGTCCTGTTATTAAGCAGGCTCGCTTAGATTATTTAATTGCCTCTGAGATGCTTTCTCCTTATATTATGCAGGCCTCGGTAGCTCCTGGGTACCGCACAGATCATTCTATGGTGATCATGCAAATGAATCTCAATGAGTCGCAAAGAGGAAAGGGTTTTTTCAAATTCAATTGTGCTTTGTTGAAAGACATGACATATATAGAAAAGGTAAAATTAATCATTCAGGATACGATATGTAGGTATGCAGTGCCGGTATATGAGTATGAGTTCATGAAAAGACGCCCAGAAGAAATTAAATTCACAATCAGCGATTCCTTGCTCTGGGAGACTATCTTGCTTAACATCCGAACGGAGACCGTCTCTTATGGAATACACAAGAAGCGAATGTTTTTGAGAGAAGAAAAGTATGTAGTAAGGAACATTGCTGAGGCTGAATTAGAGGTGCATACCCACTGCACTGGGGAAACTTTGAATCGACTTGAATCGTACAAAGGTAGGCTGGAGGAAATGAGGAAGCTAAAGATGGAGGGGATTATTCACGATCCAGGGCCAAATGGTATGAATCAGGTGAAAGGTCTACTGGCTATTTTCTTGGCTTAGAGACGCGAAACTACATGAATAAACTGATACCCTCGCTCCTAAATGAAAAGAAGAGGATAACTAACCAAAACGAAATCATCGAAGCTCTTGTGAATCATTTTAGAGAAGTATTTCGAGAGAGACCAGTTATAGAGGATGAGTTAGATGACTTTTTAGATTGCTTAACGATGAAGCAAATATCAGAAATGCAAAGGGAAGAAATTGGTAAGCCCATTGAAATGCAGGAATTAGCTTTAGCGTTGCGGAAAATGTGTAATAAGAGATCACCTGGTTCTGATGGCTTCCCTGCAGAGTTTCTCAAATTCTTCTGGGTAGACCTTAAAAGTGCATACTATCGAATGATACTGGAAAGTTTCAACAAAGGAGCGTTGCCATTGACTCTACGTGAGGGCATTATTTGTCTTATCCCAAAGCCACAAAAACCCAGAGATGATATAAATTCCTATCGCCCAATTACTCTGTTAAATGGTAGTTATAAAATTATATCGTCCGTATTTGCAAATAGATTTAAGAAAGTCATACCAACCATCATTGAAAAGGATCAGACAGGCTTTGTTAATGGCCGATTCGTGGGTGATAACACACGTCTGACATATGACTTGATTGAATGTTTAAAAAGCAAAGGAATGCATGCCTTGTTTATGAGCTTGATTGAAGGGGCCTTTAATACTGTAAGTTGGACATTTATCAGAAAGGTATTGAAGAAGCGAAATTTCCCCGAATCGGTGGTAAGGTGGTTTGATGTCTTGTATGTTGGATCGTTCTCGAGACTTGTTTATAATGGACACATTTCGGAAAGTATTGATCTACAAAGATCTTGCAGGCAAGGAGACCCCTTAAGCTGCTACATTTTTTTGGTGGTGATGGAATGTTTGTTGGAAAAAATACGTCAAAACTCACGCATTAAGGGCATTAAGGGTAGGCGGCACCGAGTTTAAGGTTTCAGCATATGCCGATGATACTCTCTGTTTTCTAGATGGTAGCGTGAACAGTTGCAGAACACTGTTCTACGACTTGGGAATATTCGCGAAGTTTTCCGGTCTTAGGCCAAATATAGGCAAAACTGAAGCTTTTTGGGCGGGTGCTGAAGTCGAGGAAAGACTTGAATCCACCTGATCACCGTCGAGGAAAGACTTGAAACCACCTGATCTGTGAAGACCTTAATTTTCGATGGGTGAAGAAACTTAAGGTCTTAGGTGTATATTATGCAAACGACGAAAGTACAGTCTTTCAAGAAAATTTCGAAAATAGGCTGAACCAAGTTGTGGCAATCATAAACGGATGGAAGCGTCGTAATCTTACAATTAAGGGAAAGGTAATTGTCATTAAGTCGTTGCTCTTACAAAAATTTACCCATTTATTTACCGCTCTTCCTGCACCACCCAAGCGGTTCATCGACAAGCTAAAACAGGTGATGTTTAACTTTGTATGGGGTGGGAGAACAGACAGAATCAAAAGAAGCAGTATGTACAAAAAATATAACGAAGGTGGAGTAGCGATGATCGAGATAGAGTCCTACATTGCAGCACTTAAGATAACATGGGTTAGGAGGTATTTAGTTTCTACCCAGGTTTGGACAACACTTTTTGATAGTGAAATAGCTCAAGGTGCCTTTTTATGGAACAGAAACGCGCGATCGCTCGCAAAATTAGCAAAAACGATAGGGAATGCTTTTTGGAAAGAGACAATAATGGCGTACGCCAAGTTAACTTCAACGATAGTGATAGACTTATTAGATGTAGGTCGCTGTTGTTTATGGTATTCAAATGAAACCAAATTTAAAGATGAGAAGATTGGGCAATGGATGAGTAGGGGGCTGCATAACATTAATGACGTCGTGAGCGAAACAGGACGCTTTCTGAATTATAGTGAATTTAAAGACAAGTTTGGCGTGAGAGCTACGCCTTTAGATTTACAGGGTCTCATTCGAAGTTTGCCAAACCACTTAATAGCACAACGTAATACGGAAAGGCATATGGAACCAATCATCCATCCTTATGTAAGTTGTGTTCTTGAAAGCAGACGCGGGGCAACAAAGTTTTACCATCGGTTAATCAGTGACAAATACCGACAAAGTCACAATTCATGGGAACGCCATTGGGAAATAGAATTTGGAGATGTGGATTGGACTGTAACATATGAATCAATATATAAAAGTACCACATCAGTTCGACTTCAGATGCTGAATTATAAGATTATGACCAAAATCGTTGCAACAAATAGCTTGCTATTCCGCATAGGCATAGCCGAACATGATAGATGTTCAAGATGTAACAGTGTTAGGGATACTATAGATCATAAATTTTGGGGGTGCGATTACGTGCGGCGTTTTTGGAACGAAATTAGCGAATGGCTGACCAAATTGAGCGGAGTTGGTAGAATCTCTCTCAGCAGAAAGATGGTAATATTGGGTATGGATGGAGGCAAGCTTGTAAATCACGTTATTGCGATAGGAAAAAGCATTATTAATGAAAACAATAGCTTAAGCCTTGCTAAATTAATCGCACGCGTAAACATAGATAAAAATACTGATAAAATAATTGCTAAACGTAAAGACAGGCTTGCAGAGTTCGAGGAAAAGTGGGCAGCTGTTCCAAACTAATTGCGTTTGCCGCTGTTTTCACCGCTATTAAGAGTTGGACTGACGATGTCACTGGGACTGCGAGCTGTGCAATGGTATTGAGATATATGTGTGAGATATATGTGTGTGCTCGAGCTTGCTAACCACCGCCGCTACACGCCGCGTTATGTTTATTTAGCGTAGGTTATTTATGAAGTGGGCCCGACCCTCTGACGTATATATGTATGGCGCGGGCCCTACCGCCGGAAGGGTCACCGGGGCCGGTGGGAGGGAGGGAGCGGACGAGCGAGGAGTCGTGTGTGTGTGTGTGTGTGTGTGTGTGTGTGTGTGTGTGTGTGTGTGTGTGTGTGTGTGTGTGTGTGTGTGTGTGTGTGTGTGTGTGTGTGTGTGTGTGTGTGTGTGTGTGTGTGTGTGTGTGTCTGTGAGATATAGGAATATGTTTGTGCAATGGTATTGATATGGGTGTGTGTGCGTGTGAGAGATGAATATGTGAAACGTTGAGCTATAGAATGGAAATAAACTTTTTAAAAAAACATGCATATCTGTAATTAACTGTATTTTTAGTGCGAAGGTTGTATATAACCACGCGATCTGGAGGCCCTCTGATAATTACACGCCCGTAGCCTTTCTCATAGGCGCCTCCGTAGTAAAATTGTAAAGTAAGTTGTAAGTTTGTACGGTAAAATAGTAAAACTGTGCTCCATAAAGCAAAAACTACAACACTACGTTTACAACTAACAAACCTACAACTGTGCTGCTGCGTTGTAAAAATATTCGCGTATTTTGTTGCATAACACTCAGCTGATTCGATGACGATTGTAGAATTGTAAAAAAAAAAATCTACAACACAAAAAAAAACACTTGTTCCACTGCCGTCGTTATAACGGATTGGTCACGGACAAGCCTTGTCTTCCTTTTAATATATTTGTTGAGCTATTTACTTTGTGATCGATATGGTGTTCGATCGCGAAGAGCGAAGAGGCAGACGCAGACATTTTTTTCGGAGAAGAATTAATATGGCGTGGGATCTCCCGAAATCGTTCAGGACAAAAATACCATCAACCGACTCTCTACTCCTTTAAAGGCATCTTCGATGAGCACTTTTACCGATGTCGATCACTGACGAGGCGAGGCGTCGAGTGGTGTTCGCTTACCCATCGGCGCCGAGTCTCCTGATTCAGAGCGGTCTCGCTTGCCGGCTCCGTCATCGTAGCCTCTGACGAGCTCGCTGACGGGTGAGCCTCTGCTAAGTGATTTCGTGGTTCCCGTCTCCACTCCATCACTGTCACAACCCTGTCAGTCACAGTCACCCACATTGGACATTGTGGCTCGGCGACTCGATAGGCACCAACGTCCCAGCTCCTCTGGGCAATCAGCTAGCATAGTCCCTAGCCATCATAGTTCCCGAGATATTTGGGGATTTCTCGAGCGAAGTCCTAAAACTGGAAAATCTGGCCTTTGATGACCTTTGGTGATCTCAATATTGAACTGAGTCATAAAATGACTGAAATAGTTTCAAAATGATTTGTTACGAGCTTTCGAATGGTATTTTCGGTTTTTGTCTACGTCTCATAGAAGCCGAGTTCAAGGGCGGGGTCGTCGAAACCCCCAGCACGGCGAAGGTGGCGCCGAGCACCGGCACGGCGCGGGTTAAAGGGACATTCCCACCTTAACATTAGTTTTGAGTTGAGATAGCCATGTTGTTGGATTTGCTTTGAAATTAAGTAGGGTAGCAGTTAAACAACCACATAGGTCTATTCGAAAAGAAATTCGAGCTTGGTCTTGACAATTGTAACAAATAAACCCCACGTGTATTTGAATAGGGGTTTAAAGCCGATGACGTCGTCTCTCTTTACCCAATGGTGATGATAGTCGACTTGTTTTAAGGTAAACCTTGGATATATTTACGCGTTTCGTTTCTCGATCGCTGGGTGTATTATATTTACCGTGGGTTATATCAGGATAACTAGACTGCTATAAAGTGAAACTCTATTGCAACTTTCAAAATCAATCTTGATAAAATTTGATACCTATTACCTACCACAACAACCGCACTAGGAAGACGCGTACGCTTCAAGGACGATGCGCTTATTTTCGTAACGCAGTGATATATACCAGATTTGCTTGTATTTTAATCGCCAGAATTGTCTGACAAAAATTGTGCCAAACTTTGGCAGCGTAAAGGATTTATCTATAGCTCTATTTAGCTCAATAATGACGTCATCAACCCAAATTTTAAAAACTTAATTATTATAAATTGAGTGCAGTTTTCGAGAGGAAAAAAAATATATCACCATCGTTTTCAGCAGCACTTACCTCATATTTTCGGGTACAACCGGCGTACATTTGACAACTTTCAGAAAGGTGGCAATGTCCATTTAAGACACGATTTGTGTTTGCACGAGACTGCTCCATCCTGTGTGACCGGCTGTTGGTGCGCAGTACACCCCCTCCCCTCCCCTCCCCTCCTCCGCCCACCTCCCAGCCCCACCGTCGCTGCATCTCCCTGCCGCTGACGTCTTTGTGGTCAGTACACGAGCTATATCTACTGTTCCTTCCTGACCAGCCTGCCGCACATCCTGACCACAGCTCGTCGCAGCCAAACCCAGCCTTATCTGCAATGGCCACTGACAACCAGCTGACGGCCATGACTAACGGCCACTGACAACCAGCTGACGGCCATGACTAACGGCCACTGACAACCAGCTGACGACCATGACTAACGGCCACTGACAACCAGCTGACGGCCATGACTAACGGCCACTGACAACCAGCTGACGGCCATGACTAACGGCCACTGACAACCAGCTGACGGCCATGACTAACGGCCACTGACAACCAGCTGACGGCCATGACTAACGGCCACTGACAACCAGCTGACGGCCATGACTAACGACCACTGACAACCAGCTGACGGCCATGACTAACGGCCACTGACAACCAGCTGACGGCCATGACTAACGGCCACTGACAACCAGCTGACGGCCATGACTAACGGCCACTGACAACCAGCTGACGGTCATGACTAACGGCCACTGACAACCAGCTGACGGCCATGACTAACGACCACTGACAACCAGCTGACGGCCATGACCAACAACGCCACCCGAGGCAATGACTTCTCACTTGTATTGGTCAAAGGGTCGGTTGCACATCTTGTATTGTTTCGAGTTAGCACTGGCAGTACCGTCAAACATGAGTTTTAATGCTACTCAAAATATCCCGAATATCTTCCAGAACATAACAACGCGTCTATTGTTTAACCATTTTTATAAATCACCACAAAATCACAATTTTCAAAGATGTTAGAAAAATCGGAATATATGTGCGAGAACTAAGTATGGAAAATACCAAAGCCAAATTTCAAAGCAATATCTCCATTATTGACTGAGTGATGGCTCCCTCAGTGTAAGAAACTGATGACGTCATGTTTTAAAATAACTTTTTTCTTTCTTTTTTTGACAAGATACGAACAAATAATTACCTTTTCTGTATTTCTGAGACCAAAACGGTCTAGGAACATGTATTTGTATTTACATTCATTAATTTCTCATTTTGAGGTTTTCTGACAGACCAAATCGCTGTTCTGGACGTGGTCGATCCGAGGTCATTCACTGGACCTGGAAGGTCACCCGTTGATCTGAAACCTAAAAATCGCATACTGTTATATTCCTCTCATGACGGGCAACATGCTGGTTCTTCCCGCTTTGCTCTAAGTTCCTTGGTTTGGAAGTTAACAGGGGGCCTGTCAGGCCCCCCCGTAGGGCGAAGGTGAAGAAAAAAACTACCGTAGAGCGAGGGTTAAGAATTAACCCTCGCCCGGATAGGAGGGTGGATGCCACCATCCCCCCCCCCCCCCCTCGTTTTTTTAGAATAACTCGCGTAGTTTATAACCGGCTGCGATGGAACTGTCAGTACCCTATTGTTGAATCATTTTACATATACTCTGGAAAGTTTGAACTTCTAACCCACATGACCCGTGACCTACGACCTGTTTCTCAAGGACATTTCAGGAGCAACTGGCGTCTCGCAGTATCGATGCTTGTAACTTGTGCAGTTTCCGAGTGTTTGTTGTTCATGAGCACATGTACAGGTGTTTCCAGGTGACAGTTGTGGTTTCCACTGACATTGTGACCTCGATTGACCGTTTCAGAGGTCAGCCGAGGTCATTGACCTCCGATGACCTCAGATTACTTTGTTTTGGCTTCTGGTGGTTTCTAGTACATTTTGTGACGCTGATTTCAAATTTGGGATACATTTTACATAATGATATGTTCCACTGGGGTGATGCGCTTCCACAGGTCAACCGAGGTCACTGACCTCAGATGACCTGACATGACCTTTTCGGAATTTGACAGTTTTTATGACATTTTGTGACACTGATTACGAATTTGGCACCCATTAAGCGTTATGATATGCTCATTCACGATTCTAGCTCGATAAAATTCAAATTATACGCATTTACACTTTTGCTGACTTTTTAGTCATTGACATGACCTCAGAGGTCACTTCATGACCCAATACTTTAAAATCGGATATCAACGGCTTCCTCCTCTCGTCACAAGCAACACGCTCGTCTTTGAATCGAAACTCTAGCTCAATTAGGGGCAAACACTAAGGGGGGGTCGTATCCCCATCCCCCCCCCCTCCTTACCCAAACACGTAGTGATTTTTCCCTACCCGGGCGAGGGTTAAGCATTATAATATGCTCATTCACGATTCTAGCTCGATAAAATTCAATTTATACGCATTTACAATTCTGATGACATTTGGGTCATTGCCATGACCTCAGAAGTCACTTAATGACCCAATACCTTAGCATCAGATATCAGTGGCTTCCTCTCGTCACAAGAAACACACTCATTTTTTAATCGAAGCCCCGAGGCGAGGGTTAAGACGTTTATAATATAAACAAAACAATAATTATCGGTTCGATTTACCCATTCCACCACCAGTCAGCCCATATCCCCAAACGGGTAATTTCCCCAACGTTGGCAACGTTGACTTTAGGGCACCAAAAATACAAGACCCTGTGGGCCCCAGAAAATCAAGGTCACCAGAAAGGCAGGGCTGTCATGGAACGCAAGAGGCAATCTCGTAGAACTACATGGAGCGAACCCCCGGAGAGAGTAACGGCCAGGCAATTCATGGGGAATATCGAGACGAGCCATCACCTCCTTACTTTTCCAATCTCTTGTCGGTGTTCTTGGCCATCAATTGGGCACATTTCTCCTTGGGACGCAGCGGCTCAAAATCAGAAGAGACTACGTTCCAAAGGATAGGGCTACGTCCCGAAATGGGACACAGTCAAAGCGTTAAATATGCCCTGGCTTCATTTGATCGTTATTGATCGTTATTGCAACTTGTTTACCATTCAGTCTTCTCTGTGCTCATGCCAGCCATAATCTATGGCAAAAACTTCGGTATTTCTAACTGATTGTTAAACCAGGGTCCCTGTATTAAAACGTGTATTCTGCGCCAGCTCTCACGACGGCGTCCGCACGACGACAGCCTCGTCCCTTGCAGGGAGGCGTCCCGCTCCCCAGACTCCAAATCTGCGTCCCGCTCCCCAGACTCCAAATCTGCATCCCGCTCCCCAGACTCCAAATCTGCGTCCCGCTCCCCAGACTCCAAATCTGCGTCCCGCTCCCCAGACTCCAAATCTGTGTCCCGCTCCCCAGACTCCAAATCTGCGTCCCGCTCCCCAGACTCCAAATCTGCGTCCCGCTCCCCAGACTCCAAATCTGCGTCCCGCTCCCCAGACTCCAAATCTGCGTCCCGCTCCCCAGACTCCAAATCTGCGTCCCACTCCCCAGACTCCAAATCTGCGTCCCGCTCCCCAGACTCCAAATCTGCAATCAGGCGACGAGCCGCCGGGCGTCTCCACCCGTCCAGTGGATAGCTCCAGTGGATAGCTCGGGCCGGTGGGCCTCTGTCTCGTCCCCTCCGACGCACCTGAGCCAAAGCCCCGAAAGGCACAAACGCGTTTCACACCAGGTGCGAGGGAGACGCCGCGCCCAGGACCGAGCACCGAGCACCGAGCACCGAGCACCGAGCACCGAGCACCGAACACCGAGGCTACCGAACAGTGAGCTCAACACATATGCACACAACAGTTTCAAACTAAGCGAATATGTACATGGCGATGATGGACACGTTTTCAGTTCATCTGGCTGCAGCCAGTTCAGCTATCTCGGTGCATAACATGCAGAAGCTAATCACACGAAGGCGAGTATTTGTAGTTCAGTCCCAACGACGCACGACACCTTACGCTAAGGGAAAAAGAGGATAAAGGAGACAACGTAGCGGCGTTCCCAGCTAAGATACTGGGAAGAGTTATGGAGGCATGCATAGAGAGCGCGGGCTGCGTGCTAGCCGTGGTAAAACCATATAACAGAAGCCAGTAAATAGTTATTGTTGACACAGCCAACGCCTGTCCCAAACTACATGCCGCAGTCTGTATTGAGACATTCACATCCATCAGCAAAGCCAAGGAATTTAGGTCACACGAGTCGAATGACAACATGCGGTCATATTTGAGTGTGACTTCAGCTGAATCTTTACAGAGTTCCCTCAGCTAAGCAGAGCTTGCTGACGAGTGATCGTCAGGCCAGTGCCATTGATTGGGATGAACCTACGCGAAATTCTAAACAAAACTGCATTTGCTCATTTTCAGACCCTCTATAATGCCTTATATATTTTGATAGAGATACGGAACAAATTGCATATCATATACAACGTGTAACTCTAACTACCCAGCAAATACTACGCCGTAGAACATGCCCAAGCATTTGTACACTTGAGACCAGTGTTCACACCATTCGGTGATCGCTTCTTTCAAAGCCTTCTCACTGCCTGGCGGCCATGCTCCTGATGATGTTAAGCGTGACGGAGCGTGTGGCGGAGCTGATGTGTGCCCGACACAGGGGACACTGGTCACCGTTTTGGGCGCGCACCTCCTGCAGACAGTGGGCACAGAAGGTGTGGCCGCAGCCGAGGGTGGTGGCCCTGCTGAACATCTCCAGACAGACGGGACACTGCAGCTCCTCGTGGAGGTCGTCATTGGGCTGGCTCGGCTTGGCTCGGCTTGTCATCGTCGCCGGAGGGCTTGTGCCGGGGCATGGCGCCGTTCTTGACGGAGCTGGTGGCAGCCACGGCTTCGCCACGGCTTCGCAGCCACGGCTCTGCAGCCACGTCACGTGGCAGCCACGTCACGTGGCAGCCACGTCAGGGGTTAGCCCGGAGCCGTCTGCGTATGTACAGCTCGGATTATAATGGTCACGCGCACGAATTGATTCACTATGCTGATACGAGTCATCCCAAGAAGGATTTTTTTTTCTTCAATTTTCTCAGTTTGTCTTAACCCTTGCCCTACGGGGGGAGGGCTGACAGCCCCCCCCCCCTGAGGTTTTTTCTTAAATAACTGTTTACACATAAGGTGCATCTTGCTGAAATATTGGGTATCTGCGTTTACAACAATTATACGTAGGCTGTGCAAATTTAATTGAAATTGGTTCAGTAGTTTGGGAGAAAATCATGTTTTGATAACGTCATGTTGGTAAAAAAATTGATAAATATTTGAAAAATCGTAGAAAACAGAGTTTTAAAGCAAATTACAAACGCAATTCACCAAAGATATAAAATAGCATTGTCTTTAAAATGGCAATCTCGAATTTGCAAAATTTTGGGTTTTTGACTCCTAATTAAAAAAAAAAATCCCACAAAATCAAAGTTTTCAAAGATATTTAAAAAAAACGGAATATATGTGAGAGAACTGAGTATGGACAATACCCATACCAAATTTCAAATCAATAAATTTATTTTTGACTGAGTGATGGCTACCTAAGTGTAAGAAACTGATGACATCATTTTTTAAATAACTTTTTTGACATTTTTTGACAAGATGCGAAAAAATAATTACCTTTTTTGTATTTTTGAGCCAAAACTGGTCTAGGAACATGCCTTTTTAATTACATTTATCAATTTCTAATTTTGAGGTTTTCTGAAGAGCAAAATCGCTGTTCTGGGCGTGGTAAATCCGAGGTCATTCACTTGACCTGGAAGGTCACCCGTTGACCTGAAACCTAAAATCGCATACTGTTAGATTCCTCTCATGACAGGCAACATAATGGTTCTTACAGCATTGCTCTAAGTTGCTTGGTTTGGAAGATAACAGGGGGGGGGGCCTGTCAGCCCCCCCCCGCCGTTGGGCGAAGGTGAAAAAACTCCCGTAGGGCGAGGGTTAACCCGCGCCTTGCCGGGGTTGGTTGGGGGGACGCTTAGACGCCCCCTAAGGTATTTCGACGACCTGCGCGCCGTTTTTGGGACAGGTTTTTGGGCCTCAATTACCCACATTGTGTAATTTTTGTTAACCTCAAGTTATCGCAGGTCAGGTCACCAGGCCAGGTCACGTGACCCCACCTCCAAACAGTTCGCGGTCGTACCACAGCCATAGTTTTTGACCAATCGGTATCAAACTTACAGGACTTCATAAGGACATAAATATCTACAATTATTTTATTTCGTTTTTTTGTGTATATCAGCGACCGAAGGTCGGGTCAATTTCGTGACCTCCCCATTATAAGCCAATGGGGAAATATTAAAATGCCTCCTATTCCGAGGATATGCAGCATAACAATAGTCCAATTCCTTCTGTATCATGCTAGCATAGGCCATGCTTGATGATCCAGCTGAAATTTGTGTTCAGTGCAGAGTTCGCCACTGGCCGGGCTGGCCCTATGGGCCATGGGTCGGGCCTGGGCCGGGCCTCAAATTTAACCCTCACCAGTGCAGGGGAGGGGTGGATGCCCCCCTGGTTTTTAGGGAATAACTGGTGTAAATATCAACCGATTACGATGAAACTTTCAGTACCCTACTTGTGAAACAATTGACACATACTCTGATTTGTTTTGGTTGTAGGTCACATGACCCGTGACCTTTGACCTGTGTTCTAGGTCATGTCAGGCGCAACTGGCGTCCCGTAGTATTTATTGATGCTTGTAACTTGTGCAGTTTCATAGTGTTTGTTGTTCTGGAGCATATGCACAGGTGTCTCCAGGTGACAGTTGTGGTTTCCACTGAGATTGTGACCTCGATTGACCTTTTCAGAGGTCAACCGAGGTCACCTACCTCCGATGACCTCATATTACTTTTTGGCTTCTGGCAGTTTCTAGGACATTTTGTGACGCTGATTTAAAATATGGGATCCATTTTACATAATGATATGTTCCACTGGGGTCATGCGCCCCAACAGGTCAACCGAGGTCACTGACCTCAAATGACCTGACATGATCTGACATGACCATTTTGGAATTTGGCAGTTTCTAGGACATTTGTTGACGCTGATTTCAAATGTGGCACCCATTTAGCATAATGATATTCTCATTCACGATTCTAGCTCGATTAAATTCAATTTATACGCATTTACAATTTGGTTGAAGGCGAAACGCTAGGGGGTCGTACCAACCCCTCCTGCACGGTCACGCACTGATTGGACGCTGCACGGGCGAGGGTTAAACTTGACGACCCCTAGTACATAAGAGTTACAATTTTTAACAACAAAATGTTTAAAGGGAAACTATTACATTTTCCCACAAAAAAAAATGGAGTTATCACTTGAAATCGACAGACGAGACCAAAATATATTGTATATGTATTACATTTTCCATATAAGCATTCATATCTAAATATATTTCAAGTTAAAGTTGTTAAGCATATCACACTTTTACTGGCCGGTACTCTCAAGCACTTGGTAACGAATTTTGGTGTTTGCCAAAATCCTGTATTACCTTTTGACGAAATGGTATGGAAAATATGCCTTCCACTCTGTTTATCGTGATTATGTGCTCTAAAATCATCGTGAAATAATGAAAAAATGGTAATGAAATCGAAGGTTCAGCTATGTACCCAACGGCGACGTATTTAGTGTCGGCGATTTGTTTCATTGACCAAGCAGGGACGTTGTCACGCTTCTTGGCGCACTTACTTCATTTTGACTTGTTGACCCTATGACTTGTTTACAAATCCACATTCAAACCAGAGATAGTGATGGATCATGCTGTTCGTCACCATATATAAGTACATATTTTTGCTTTCCCAAAATGTAATTTTCGAAATAGAAAAAGTTGCAAAAGGTTATTATTTCCCTTTAACCCTATTTGTAACAGGGGCGGATTCCGCCCCCCCCCCCCCCCCCCCCCACCCCCCTCATGTTTTTCTTAGATATCTCCAGAACGGCTGGGAGCAGGCCCATGCAATTTAGGGACTTTTATATAAAAAAATCACATATGCAGTCAAAATGTTAACTTCTTAACCTGAACAGGGCACGGTTTTGGGAGGGTTCGGCGTCGACATTTGGCGATAATACGGAAATGCGATCTTCACGGTTTCTTCCTAATTGTCTCAAGCATGAAGGAGTTACATCGGTTTACGGTGATTGCAACAAGTGCAAATTTGTTGATGTTAATGAAATATCATAAAAATTGCATGGCAGAGGCGGTTTCAGGGGCTTGAAAGGGGGGGGGGGGTCCAGGAAGTATTCAATGCTTGGCGGGAAGCCAATAGTGCGATGTAAGAATAATTTATAGCTATCAAGATGTAAAAAATAGCTTCTCCTTCCATTATTTGCATAATGTATTACATATAGAGTTGCAGGGGCGTGTTCAGGCACATGAAAAGGGGGTGACTGGCATGGTGATGGCAATATGCCAGCGATTACGGCGCAATAGACGGTTAGCTTATAATGGTATACGCACTTATGAGGCCAGGAGAGGGAATACATTTTTTTTGCAGAGGCGCGCTCAGGAATGGAAGAAAGGGGGTCATCTTACTGCAAGGAAACTAGGATGCATGGGCCTACAATGACATAACATACTGCAATTTTCGGATGAAACACGCACCACAGTGTACTCTACGAATGATTATAAGATAATAGGTGAGTCAAGGTAGGGTAAAAAGGGGGTAGGCAATGTGAATTCAAGTTGTAAGTGAAATAGTCACTGTTGACTAGTTAGTATCATAATAGCAGATAATATACTTATCAAAAGGTCTTGCGCCTCCCCAGTTTGGATCCTGGATACGCCTATGATAAAGTATAACATGCAAAAAGGAACTATCTACAATCTGTAACTTATTTATAGTACTGGGTAACAACTTGCCTGCGGCTAATATGTTGTCCAATTTGACCTCCCTTTTTCACTAACCTGGTACCGCCTATGACAAAAAAATGACTTATAACTGTTTTGTCTAATGACAAATAACATACCATTTTTTTTTTTTTTTAAATAGTTGTATTGCGCATTTACCTCACCCCCATATTGAGTGACCTGCACACGCCTATGATTTTTGCATTTTCAAAAGTCACCACCACATATCAATCTCCAATTAAATCTCTATCGATTCCCATTAGTTGTGTTAAAATCGGTTGATAAACATTGCAGCTGTGTTGGATCACAAATACCACTAAAATATTTGGTTTTTCCCCCCTGTTGCGCCCCTATCAAACATTTCCATTGTTTTTATTTTTAGAAATGTAGATAGTGTTAAGGGAACCAAACGCTGTTTCATTTTTTGAAAATCGGACGGGTAGATCTCGAGATCTCTGGGGGAGGCGGAATCCCCCCCCCCCTCCCTGTTACAAATAAGGGTAGCCAGAGCCTGTTACAAATAGGGTTAACAGTAATTAATTGTGTTGCAAATTAAAAAAAATGCTTGTGATTCTCTCTAAACAGTTCAAATTGTGTCGAAATTTTGAATAGGGTTTGCTAATAACTTCGGACTGCATTATTATATAAAGACCAAGTAGTTGTGTGTATGCTAGTATTTTAATAACATTTTGCCGGGCCACAGCTCGCTGAAGCGGTGAGAGCTGCGACACCGAATTTTTCACATACCAGACGCACCCTCCAGAATAGAATGGACGGAACAGCAATGGGAACAGTGTGTGACGGGAACGTGAAGGACACAAACGGGCATTTGGGCAGCGTAGCACCGTCAAACTCGGAACTTTCTGCGATGCAGTAGCAAGCGCGGGCCCCATTGATTTAGTGCCCACGGTCTAGACTTGGTCTGTGACGAGCTGGGGGCAATGCGCACCGCACTGTTTTTCGGGATAGTTTGCTTATCAGCAGCCGGCAGAACCGGATCACGTGCAGAGCTGAGACAGTCGGTCAGTGGACGGCGGGGATGTCTCTGGCTTCCCTCGGTGGACGGCGGGGATGTCCCTGGCCCCCTCGGCGACACAGTCGGTCGGTGGACGGCAGGATGTCCCTGGCCTCCCTCGGTGGACGGCGGGGATGTCCCTGGCCTCCCTCGGTGGACGGCGGGGATGTCCCTGGCCTCCCTCGGTGGACGGCGGGGATGCTTCTGGCCTCCCTCGGTGGACGGCGGGGATGTCCCTGTCCTCCCTCGGTGGACGGCGGGGATGTCCCTGGCCTCCCTCGGTGGACGGCGGGGATGTCCCTGGCCTCCCTCGGTGGACGGCGGGGATGTCCCTGGCCTCCCTCGGTGGACGGCGGGGATGTCCCTGGCCTCCCTGGACGGCGGGGATGTCCCTGGCCTCCCTGGGTGGACGGCGGGGATGTCCCTGGCCTCCCTCGGTGGACGGCGGGGATGTCCCTGGCCTCCCTCGGTGGACGGCGGGGATGTCCCTGGCCTCCCTCGGTGGACGGCGGGGATGTCCCTGGCCTCCCTCGGTGGACGGTGGGGATGTCCCTGGCCTCCCTGGGTGGACGGCGGGGATGTCCCTGGCCTCCCTCGGTGGACGGCGGGGATGTCCCTGGCCTCCCTCGGTGGACGGTGGGGATGTCCCTGGCCTCCCTCGGTGGACGGTGGGGAAGTCCCTGGCCTCCCTGGGTTGACAGCGGGGATGTCCCTGGCCTCCCTCGGTGGACGGCGGGGATGTCCCTGGCCTCCCTCGGTGGACGGTGGGATGTCCCTGGCCTCCCTCGGTGGACGGCGGGGATGTCCCTGGCCTCCCTCGGTGGACGCCGGGGATGTCCCTGGCCTCCCTGGCGGCTCCGGCGTGTCATCTGAACCTCCTGCACCTCCTGTGCACCCCATCCTGTTAACCCTAGACAAAATAGTGATTTAAGTAAGAATAATACAACCAGTAAAGCGCCGTAGTTGGCGATGAACGAGCGAGCGCGGAGGAAATGTATGGTGAATTTCAACTCGATCTGGCAAGTAGATTCTGAGATACAAAGAAGGGTGAGAGGTGCGCACGTGTAGAGGCACCCCACGTCTGACTTGTGGGAAGTGGTGGCTGAGAGGTCCCTAACCACACACCAAATTTGAACACAATCAGCTCAGCCGTTCCTGGGATATATAATAGGAGTGAGCACGTGCGCACGTGCAGTGGCACCCCACCCCTGACTTGTCGAAAGGCGGCGGCTGAGAGGCACACACCAAATTATAACACAATTGGCTCAGCCGTTCCTGAGATATAGAATAGGGGTGTGCACTTGCGTACGTGAGGGGCACCCCAACCCTGACATGTAGGAAACTGGCGGCTGAGAGGTCCCTAACCACATACCAAATTTGAACACAATCGGTTCAGCCGTGCCTGAGCTATATAATAGGGGTGTGCACGTGCGCACCTGCAGTCACCCTACTCCTGACTTGTGGGAAAGTGGCGGGTGAGGGGTTCTTAACTACACACCAAATTTGCACACAATCTGCCTAGCCGTTGCGGAGTTTTTTTTTGCGAGAAAACACTTTTCAACACCCTTCACGCGGCACGCGCCACGCGCAGTAGTAGTCACCCACATGAGTCGGCACTAGTCTCAAACAGGGTAGGTTGGATGGGGATGCTCAGCAAAGAAGTCTGCTTGTCCATCGGGCCAGCGGTTGCAGACCAGTGTTCGCCACGGGCCCACCAACCCCCCCCCCCCGCCCGGTCCGGCCCAGGCCCATGAACGCCAAGCCCAGGCCCGGACCAGGCGAGGTCAAATTCATAATTTTGAGGCCCAGGCCCGGTCCGGCCCATTCAGATTAAGCATATAATTATTTTCACAAAATGTGCAATCATTATCCTAGCATATTTACTTGTATACTATAAATGTGAAACAATGAACCAACTAAGCTAACCAAAAAAGGCCACAGCCACAGCAACAGTGTGTTGCTGTGTAAGTGAACTGCTGGTTAAAATATTTGTGTGCTCTGACCTGAGCTTGTGCGACGCGCGCATTACTTCAAAATTGTCAGGCCCAGGCCCATCCAGAGCCCAGTGATTTCCTTAAAGTGTAGGCCCGGCCCAGGTCCAGCCGAGGCCCAGCCCAGGCCCCAGCCCATGGCACATAGGGCCGGTCCGGCCCATGGCGAACTCTGTTGTAGAGATATGAGCTTCTCAAAAGCGTCGCCACGGGCCGGGCCGGGTTGGGCCAGGCCGGTTGGGCCGCTCATATTCAGATTGTTCCCATACACCACGGAAGGACGAGCGAGCAAACATGCCATAGTCAGAATGCACTTCCGTTTGACGGATTCCAGACGGTACAAATGGGAAATTCAAGCAATTACATTCTGCGCGAGATTGGTGAAGTGGAGAAAAAGTAACATTTCATTTAGTTCTCTTCTGCAGAAAATTATTTGAGTGATGCTAAGTATCGGATCTATACCGGAACCTATCTATCTGTTACAAGTAAGATATAGGAGACGGGAGCGGAACGTGAACGGGACAGAAACGAAACGGAAATGGACCGGAAATCGTATGGTCATGGTCATTCGTCAGTATGCGAGTAGTTAAGCAGTTAAGCGGTTATGTTAAATACTAGTTAAGTAGTAGTTAAGCACACCCGTAGTTAAACACTATCAAACATGGAATACAACATATGTTACACTTGTGGCCGCGAGCGAACACTGAAATTTCACTTACTATTTGAAGACCCTCTAGTAGCCGTTTTCACGAAGGATTTTGCGTTTGGAGCGATTGGGGCGTTTGGGGTGTTTGGGGCGATTGGGGCGTTTGGGGCGTTTGGGGCGATTGGGTCTATAGCTCGTAAGAACAAGGCTTTTCCCGGTTACTGTTGGTATCAATCGCAATTTTATGAATTCATGAATAAGTATATGCTCTTACAATGCAATATTTCCCGTTAGTTTGCTTTGAATATTCAAATTCAGGAGCAAATCTGGCAATTTTGTGTTGTGTTAGTTCCTTCTACAAAACATACCGCAAGCGCCCTAAAAAGAGGCTAAAAGTATACTAGTATACTAGCTTGGATTAAATACAATACGCAATTGACAGTTAGTTAGGACAACATTGAAGATATCCATGAAAGATATCCAAGAAATATAATATTATGATGAAAAATGCAATCAAATGTCAAAAGCATAGACAGACCTTAATTCATCGTCGCTCCTTCCCGCTGAGATCGTCTAATTTAGAGCGGTAACTTCGTTGGTTTCTGAAAACCGGAACAATCCTTACTCATTTACTTACGCAACGAATCACACCAAATGTTCTTGATTTGATCAATTGATTAATTGACGAATCTCATAAAAAGATGAAAGAACCTCAGAAAAAGCACTTATAAACCCATGAAACGTGCGGGCTTTCTGCAGCCACTGGTACTGAAAACTCAAAAATAGCTGCTCTAGATCGAACGGACGGCATGGCTGGGCGCAGACCACGGCTCTGCACATGCGCAACGTGACGTCAGGCGACGGCTGGCTCGTCGCCATGGTAACGGGCCGGCTGGCGCCGGAGTCACGTGGTCGCCATGGTTACCGGGCGGCGGCGCCTGCGCGGAGCCAGCGCAAAGCCGGAGCCAGCATTATCGTCATCTTACAACAAATGATCAAAACGAAATCGCTAATTATCATTCATCCTTGCTATGAAAAAGGAATATGACTGAAAATATGAATGGACTAATTCATCTAGTTTTCATTGAAATAATCTATTATTCCTGAAAATCATGTCGTTGCAAAATATGACCATTTCCCGAACCCCGCACATCCGGGATTCGAGCAAGATGGAGTCTCACCAAACGCCCCAAACCACCACAGCCATCTGGCATCACCAGAGCTAGTTTAAGATGAAATTGTTAAATTTAAGTAAACTATGGTGTTATCATTAAAATGGAATTTCCATAAAAATGCATTAATTCATAAAGTTGCGATTGATATAAAAAATAACCGGGAAAAGCCGTGTTCTTACGAGTTATAGACCCATTTACCCAAAACGCCCCAATCGCCCCAATCGCCCCAATCGCCCCAATCGCCCCAAACGCCCCAAACGCCCCAAACGCAAAATCCTTCGTGAAAACGGCTATTTATATGTTTGGGTATCCACGCTGATCTTGCGGCTCGAACCCATTACCCTTGCGTTACCAGCACGACGATCTAACCAACCGTGCTACTTCTACGAATTTTAACTACTGAGACATCAATAGTTATAAGCTTATTTTTCCCATTGGCATGGTCATGCCAATGCTACTAAAGTAAACAAATATCCAACCCGGATACGCTTTGAATTAAACATATATAATCCAAGACAATAAGCATATTGAACATTGCCGATAAGGATGCACTCGAAGATTGCTAACCAGACTACTATCAAACGACCAATAACACAATGTGACATTCATATATGAAGAGGCACTCATTCACCGAATACTAGTGTCTACGACCCAGCGGAAAATCTTAAAAAAGGACAGAAATATTGAACTGTTTGGGATAACCTTAGGGATCCTTATTATTTACCCTAGCATGAAAAGCGTGAGACCACTGTTCTCAACAATGTTAAATTGTCGGATCACATGATGGATTTGTGTTGAAAAATACAAGCCAGCTATAGCACATATCATTAATGTTATAATGCGCCAGGGGCGGATCCAGGATTTTCTAAGGCAGGGGGCTTCAGGCCTGAGGGCGGCATATTTCCTCGGTGACGGGGGCGGCATGGTGCCTTCCGAGGGCGGCATAATGCCTTCCGAGGGCAGCGATGTACCTTCCGAGGGCGGCATAATGCGTTGTGAGGGCGGCAAGATGTCTTCTGAGGGTGCCAGGGTGCCTTCCAAGAGTGCTACGATGCTGTTGGTAGACGCAAGGGCGCCCTGGCGGCCTCCCGAAAACGCTACGGCGCCTTCGGCGCCGGCAAATCCTATACAAAAATGGCGCCGTTTTCTAAGGCAGGGGGCTTCAGCCCCTACGCCCCCCCCCCTGGATCCGCCACTGTAATGCGCCACTGGCGGATCCAGGGTCCGATAATGGGGGGGGGGGGGGGGCTAAAAGTTCGCTCCGCTTCAGCAGCGAAAAATTGTTGACCGGGGAAAGGGGTGGAGTCGGGTCGTCAACGCGAAAAATTGTTGATGAGTGGGGGGGGGGGGGGGTAGTGGTGTCGGGTTCTCAAGAGAAAGTCATTGACCGGGTTTGTGTTTTCTCTTCCTAATTATCAATTCTTACAGCCAATGCAGGAACACGCGGGGCGGGGGACATGACCGGACTTCCTTATATTGAATGCCCGCCATGCTCTTGTGGGGGGGGGGGGCATTTGCCCCTTATTCCCCCACTCCTCTGGATTCGCCAGTGGTAAAAACCAGACAAACCCAATTTTACCTCTTCTGTCGCTTTCAAACATTTTTTTTTTGTTGCTGAGTTCATACTGAGTCTGATCTTGACTAGTTGGAAATGCTAAAAATTGTGAGACCTCTACTCATAGCACCCATAAAATGCACCGGGATAAGTACCTAAGCATGGTGCAAAATGGGTGTCAGATTTAAATTGGTACCTGAAATTACTTGAGTCTGGATAGGACCTGAGGCAAAAGTAGCCATCCCAAGCTATAGTAATTTAAAATAACCTTGACAATGAAAAATATTAACTTTACCTACAAATTCACAAAGTGTGAATTTTATTTGGCTACATGTTTAGAGGGGAAAGGAAAACAACGATACCAAAGTCCCAGTCACAATTCCTCAAATACTGTCGAAATGCGTTCCACGCACGCTATTCAGCGCTATAAACTTTGCGCCAAAACGCGACGTTTTTTAACTTACGTTGGTTGCAGGAATCGCTCCAGATCGAAAATAGCGCCAGATCCGCCGCGCATATTTGGAAATGTCGAATATAAAGTCAAGGCCCATCATACTTAGGGACAGTGGCGTACCGAGTATCAACTATCAGGTCATGCAGGTCATGACCTGGTCCTTTGAACCTGAGGCGCCCATGCAAAGCTGGCGCCCCTCCGATCAGTCACGACGCCCCTCTGGCCAGTGACGGTGCCATTCCGGCTAGTCAGGACACTCCCCCGGCCAGTGACGGCACTCTTGTGGCCAGTGACGGTGTCCCCGGCCAGTGAGGGCGTCCCCTGCCATAGATGGCGCCTATCCGGCTAGTGACTGCGCCCCTCCGGCCAGTGACCACGCCCCTCCGGCGAGTGACGGCGCCTCTCCGGCTAGTGACGGCGCCCCTTCCGGCGAGTGACGGCGCCCCTCCGACTAGTGACTGCCTCTCTTTGGCAAGTGACGGTTCCCTTCCGGTCAGTGACTCTCCTTCCGCACAGTGCGGATGGAGAGGCGCCCCCCCCCCTCCGCTGCAAAATTTCGCCAATATTGGTGGCGGCCCTGTCGATCGGGTGGCGCCCCTCAAGGCAATGACCTGGTCCTTCGTGAATTTCTGCGTACGCCACTGCTTAGGGAGTCATAAGTCAGTCAACGCTCAAGATATTACTTTGACATTTGGTTTGGGCAGCGTCCATACTTGGTTCTCCAATATATATTCCGGTCTTTTCATATGATTTTATATTTGATATGATTGTATGAAGAAAACATATTGGAGAAAAAAATCCACCAAATACAATTTTACAAACATGTTCAAAAACCGGAATATATATTGGAGAGTGAAGTATAGGCAATACCCACACCGAATTTCAAAGCAATATCAAAGCAAAGCTTGGCTGACTTATGGCTACTTAAGTATGATGGGTCTGGATTTTGTATTCCACATTTCCATATATGCACGCGCCACTTTCGCTCCTGCTACAAAATGCTTCAAAATAGAGGAAACACGAACGAAGAAAAAATAACGATTTTTTTTGTAGCAAAAGGTTATTTTTCGCAGTCTGTACCCATTTTTCATCGCCAGTTTCAGCGGATTTCGAAGAGGCTAATTTCTATTGCCGCCCCTGTCGAGCGTGGGATGGGAGGCTTTTGCCCCTACCGCCCCTGGATCCGCCAGTGGTCAGACGCGCACTTTCCCTATCCCTACTGCTACCAAAATGATACCAAATAGAGGAAACACGAACGAGGCAAAAATGTATTTATTTATTTCGCAAGAAGTTTTTTTACCGCAGGCAGTACCCATTTGTTATTATTATTATTATTTTTGTATTAACCAGTCCACCAACCGAGCATAGTTTTTCGGGACATCGGTTGACAGCTTCTACATAGGTGAGGCAGCATACACATATGTTCACACATAGCACAAGACCCTATAATATACAGGAAGATATACATCCATTTCATAGTGCTACACAGACGAGACAGTTTACTGATAAGGCTTTCGTTTTCGTAGTGCCACTTTGAAACTCCCCAGTGTTTGGGCATTCATGGGAGCTGTTGGAAGAGTGTTCCATGCGGCCGCTGCTCTGTACACAAATGAGCGTTGAGTGCCGGTCAGCCGTACCCTCGGCAGGTGGAGTTGCGCCGTGTCCGTCAGCCTGGTGTCCCGCATGGCCACATCTGATCTGGGGGTAAATATTGCTCTTACTGCGGATGGGGTATTTTGGTCTGTGAGGGCTCGATACACCTTGATGCAGTCACGGTGCTTGATTAGTTCGCCGATTAGGTTCCAGTGCAGTGCGTTCAGCGTTGGAGTAATGTGATCCCGGCGCCTTGCACCGGTGACCACTCGAGCTGCGAAGTTAATCACTTTTGAATCCGATTCAGTTGATAGTCAGCTGCTCCACCCCAAACGGGAAGGCAATAAATTATTTGAGAGAATGCATGGGCTTGAATGATTGTGATGAGAGCTCTTGGTGTGAAGTGACGCCGAAATCTGTTCAGGGAGATGAGGATGCTATAGCATCGACGCACCACGGTAGAGATTTGCTGGTCCCAGGACAGGGACTGGTCAATGGTGACTCCTGATATTTGTATGGCATGTGATGACTGAATTGTGGTGCCCGACAGATCAAACTGGAAGTTCGACGCTTTTTCACCCTTTGTTTGGTTCCAAGAATGATGAAATGGGTTTTTGTTCCGTTCATTTTCAGAGAGTTATTTTTGAACCATTGTTGCACTGATGTTGCTGATTTTTCCAGGCGGATTTTTAGCTGTGACAGACTGTCACTGTCAGATGGCGAGCAATCGAGCAGTTGCGTATCGTCAGCATAACATAGTAGTCGACCATGAGCGAGAAAACCAGCGATTCATTTCCAAATAAACTGAAAAGAATAGGGCCGATGATAGACCCTGCGGGACACCATAATTCACTGGACGGACTACTGAGCACCACGAACCATCTGCTTGCGTCCTCTAAGGTAGCTGGCGAACCAGTGAGATGATATACCATACCATTCTAATTTTTGCAGGATGAAGCTTTGGTCTACGCTGTCGAAGGCCTTGCTCAGGTCCATTGCCATAATTGAAGCTAGCATTCCGTTGTCGATTTTAGAATTGACCCATGAGACAGCGTCGAGGACAGCGTCCTCTGTGGAGTGGCCACGTCGATGAGTGTACTGGCTGTCGCTAAGAATGTGGTTGACTCGCAGATAATGGCTAAGTTGCGTACAGACAATGCGTTCGGCTATTTTTGACAGGATCGACAGAAGAGAGATTGGCCGGTAATTACGACCTACATCTCCTGCCTTGTGCAATGGGACAACGCAAGTCGTTTTCCACTTCGAGGGGAAAATTCCACTAATGATGGAGGTATTTATCACATGTAGCAAAGGGGGACCAATAACATCGAAACAGCGCCGCATCCGCCAGTATTGGAACCTCATCAAGACCAACAGATCACTCATTTGACGCACTGTTTTCGAAAGTTCGGGAAGAGTGGCAGGCTGAAGTTGAAACGAGACGTGCAAACAGTCGGAGGACGCGCTCAGACTGGTCAGAATGAACATTTGATTGCAGGTCATTTGCGATGCTGGAACCGACACTTGCAAAATACTCATTAAACTGGTCGGCTAGCTCATCCCTGATTTTAATGTCCGCGTTCGCGCTCCCCGCATCAGCACATTTTGAAAATTGATTGAACCTAGACCAAAAGCTACGATAGTCATTGTTGGTAAGTTGGCTGCACAGAAAGTCCCTGCGGGCACGTACTAGCCGACTGCCGACCCTGTTGTGCAGCCTCCTGTAGATTGCGTGATTTTCATCCTTGAGGTGTTTTCTCATTTGTTTTCTCGCTACGCCCCGCTGTGCCATGAAGTCGCGGAGCTCCGGATATTGTGTTAACCATGGGCAGCCTCGTTTTCGACTTGATCGCACCTGTACCAAGGGGCAGTGGCGATCGATGACTCCGTTCCATATCCGCACAAACTCTTCTACCTTGTCGTCTACGCCGCCGGCAGCATACAAAGGACCCCCAATCGGATAGCATGAGGTCGAGACTGACGCTGTCGCAGTCTGTACGATCCCAACGTCTGATGTGGCGGACTTCGGGCACGGTGCGGATTATTGGGAGTGATACGGAAAGGGTAACAGACTGGTGGTCACTGAGTGAGTCAGGGAGTATGCGGGCTGAGGAGTGTAGATCGGACTGATTAGTGATAATATCGTCTGCAATTTTTGGTCTCGGTAAAAGGTGCGTCGGTTCACTGACGAGTTGGTGTAGGTTAAGGTCAGATAGGAGTTGAAGATATTTCCGAATGTTTGGTGAATTTGGTGTCGAGACATTGTGCTGCCTCCTGTAATGGTATTTGATTTGTGTCGCCGAGCAGAAAGACTGGAGGGCCTCGCGTCATGGTATCTTGGAGCTGGTCTCGGAGTGTTTCGATGAATCCGCTGGTGGCGCTGTCTGGTGGCCTGTAGATGGCGCCCACTACCACTGTTCGGCCGCGGCGTGTCACTGAGAGCCAGAGAACGTCCGCTGTGGGTTCAGAGTTCACTATTGATAGGTTTTTTTTCTGCTGATAGACACTCACGGCAGATGATGGCGACGCCGCCACCTCGCACTTTCGCTCTTCCTCGTCGAGGTTGGCGTCTATCGGAGCGGTAAATTCTCTAACCCGAAAAAAAACGAGAAAATCTGTGCGCACTTCTGCGGTCAGGAATGTTT